>CATKHJ010394288.1:0-10118 GCA_949750685.1 Vernicia montana | reverse complement strand
TTAGGGGTTACTCCGTCCTTTCTTTTATATTTTGTCATTTTGGATATGTCACAATGAATATGTATCTCCAAGAGTCAAAGTCTAGAGTTCCATGGTTATTGTGATATTGTATATAATGGTTGAATTATGTTTATTCAGTTTGGGAATGTAATATATGGCATATTACTTTATGGTTAATGGAATTCCTTTGATGAATGGATGTGGATGGTTATAGTATTGTGTTTGGGGTTCTGATATGGGAATCGTATATGTATGCTTGGTTATAGATTAGTATTGGGTTCTACGGGTTTTTAGTGGCCTTACGCCTACCCATGCCCTAGGACCGTCGCGGCTCGTAAGTCAGTCGTAAGCCGGGTCGGGTCGTGACACCTATGATAGCCTTAGGATCTTTTACTCAAGTAGATCGGGATTATCACTTTTATTCTAGATTTTCCCAAAAGAAATCAAGAATATCACTTCCAATCTAAATTTCCCAAAGATACCGGGAGCAAACTTCTTTTATCAACCAATCCACCTATAAATGTCTAACGACGATCACCCAGACATCCCTATGGTTCCTTTTCCATTTCCTTATCATCCTCCACCCATAAACGTCTAAAATTAGGCATCAATTTGGTTCCCTTTTCCATCCTTATTTACCTTAAAGTCAAACAAATCCTTCACCCAGACATGTCTAACCTAGACATCTCTCTGGTTCCTTTCCCTGCATTTTATCTAAGTCATCTCATCTTTCACCCATAAATATTTAGCTACTGACCTAGATATCCCTTTGGTTCCTTTTCTTACTTTCATTTATCAGTCAACTTCACCCATAAATGTTTAGAAACAATCAACTAAACATCCTTGTGATTCCTTTTGCCATCTTTCTTATATTCAATCATTTATGTCACCCAAACATATCCAAATCCTAATTTAGATATCCCTTTGGTTCCTTTACCATCTTTGTTCATCATTTTACCCACCCAAACATGTCCAAACACTGACCTAGGCATTCTTTTGGTTCTTTTTTCCATCCCTTTCTCTAGGTTTACTATCACCAGAATTGCCTTATAAATAAGATAATTCTGATGAGGGGGCAACTGTAAATCCTTAATTTAGCACCCAAAAAATAATAATAATAAATAATAAATAATAATATTAAAAAAAAGACCAGCATACTTCCTGCAGTTGCCGCAGGCGCCTTCTGTAGTACCGCAGAAGCAGTCTGCGGCAGTGGCCTCTACGAATCTACAGGGCCAGCCTGCGGCAGAGAACTTTAGATCCATTTTCTCACATCAAAAAATGTGTAAAATCATCCCCAGGTCCTTCCACTATATATTCAGACCCCCAACTCAGTTTTTCTCACCTCTAAACAACTTGAACTTGCTTGATCAACCTGTGATCTTAAAGCAAGCCTCAAAAGTTCTTTTTAGCTTAGTCAGCCAAGGAACGATCTCCCTAGTTTAAAATTTTCTTTTATTTTTCTTTTATTTTTGCTTTGTTACTGCTCATTGCTTTGTAAAGCAAATTGGGTTGTGACTTCCTGAGCTGACCCATCGAGTCAAAAGTTCCCTACAGTCTGAGGCAAGCCCGCCGCTCAAGCGCAAGGTAAGCTTCTTTTCCTTTCTCTTTTCATTTTCTTCATTCATTTAATTTATTCTTCCCTCCTTGGGATGCACTTTTAATTAGTTAATTAAATTGGTTCATATAGGTTGTTAGTTAATTAAAGCCTGAAATAATTACTTCAACTTGGTAGATTAATTAGGTTAATTAATTAATCCAACCCTCCCTAAATCAATCAATCAATCAAACATGATAAAGTGGTTTGATTAAACAAACTCCTATGCAAGAAGGGAGAACTGCGTGGGTTCTGATTGCCATTCAAAGGGATACGCAAAAATGTTTGGTCCAAGCATCGAATCCAATTAAAATTAACCAACTTCTCCCCTCATCACCTTCTTCACTTTAATTTAATTTCTTAAGTTACATTGATTTTATTAGGATTAGTTTGGGGAATGTGTGACTTCCCTAGAACCCATAAGGGGTAGAGGAGATATCCCCTAATTTAGATTTTTGTTGTAACTTTATCTTATTTTTCTCTTTCTTTTATTTTCTCCTTATTTCATTTTTTTACATAAATCATGCATTTGTTATATTGTACATAATTCACAAAATTAATTTTAAGTCACAACTTTATTAAATGCCAAACTAATTAAAATGAACCGAAAACAAAGTCCCCGAATCCTCTTTGGTTTCGAGGCTAGTGATCTTTTTTCCTTTGGGATATAATTGAAGTCAAAATGGGTTTTTACCTTATATTTTTCCAAATAAAAATAAAGTGAGATGACGACTCTAAATCAATTTTCAAAATCAATCAATCTAAACCCGAGGGCTTCATCGTGAGCTCAAACCCAAATAAGCATTTTGATTCCTTTTAGTGGGTCGGACCGGTGCTCGGGCGAGGCCTCACACCGTGAAAAGTTTCCCTAGCAATTTTGAATCTTTAAATTTATACTAATCAAAAGGGTGACTTTTTTAAAGTTGGTGGGTTAAGTGAATACCTGTCAAATGCTTAAGACACAACTTAATAATTTACATTAAACTCACATATTCAATAAATTTAGACTTAATTAAATAAAGTTTTGGAATCATCAAAAGATGAAGGAGACAACAATATCCCCCTTTTTGATGATGACAAAACTAAGCCCAATTAAGCAAACAATTTGCAATTTGTAAGCCTAATCAAACAAAGCTTTAAACCATCAACAAATTGCATTTTCTCCCCCTTTTTGTCAATAATAAAAAAGATAAGAATTCAAACTCCCCCTCAAAATATGCTAGACTTAAAAAAAAAATGTATCCAACCATAAATCAAGAATTAATCAACATAAACACAATATATATCATAATCATCAAAATGCTTAAAACATGTGTAATGGTTCAAGATAAAAGAAATAATATTCATACTAAACATAAAGGCATAAAACATAAAAGAAATGTGTCCTAGAGCAACAAACTACAATCATAAAAATGAAACATAAAAGCATAAAAATAAAGTGACAAAAGCTGGATAGATGAAGAGCTAGGGAACGACAGATGGATCAACTGCGGAATCAGGAAATAACTCCAAAGGAGTAACACCAAAGGTGTAGGCAGCCCGTAGCTGTCGAACTGACTCAGTTAACTCTCTTGGGTTTTTCTTAAAAGAGTCCATACAGAGATTCATTGATTCTTGCCATGCATCAATCTTTTTCTCATGTAAATCCCACCTCTCCATAAGGCGTTCCAAGATGGAAGCATCCAAAACTAGTACACTAGGATCTGCATAAGAAGAAACGCGAGGTCATTTGCGAGAAACATGCTCAACTCCCTCAACTTCAATATCTTCCAAGTCATCCTCATTTGCATCCTCTTCCTCTTCCTCCATATTATCTCCTTATATGACTAATGACCAAGTGTTATTTTGATCATTGTACTTGGCAATTCTCATATCCCTCAAAGTATTCATATCAATAGAATCCTCAGGAGTACGAGAAATTTTAAATTCTTCATCTGTAATCTTAATAATGCCAAAATGCTACAGGATTTTAGTGACATACATGCTAAGCAAGAGTCTTCCTTTAACTTATTTGCCATGTCATAGAATGAATCAACAAACCATTTTGCAGCATGAAAATCTAAATCCCTATCTAGAAAGTATAGTGCAAACAACTCCTTACTAACCGAACCATTGCTATCTCCTTTGGCAAAAATGGAATATGTAAGAAATCGGTGAAAGATTTTACAGACTACATATTTTATTTTTGAAGCTTTAGAGGTTTTAGAATCAAAATATTCTTCATCAATCAATTTCTTCCAAAAAGCAGAAGCATCCCATCCTTTAATAATTTTTTCATGCCCTTCCTTTTTTAAGTGAAAAATGTTGCCAATTGTAGATATAGGTAATTGTCTTTCCACATTTTTCAACCTAAATTTCATAGTCCCCATTTTATCAACTTCAATAGTACTAAAGAATTCAAGTGTCAAATTAGCATACACATCCTCTCTGATATTCACAAAGAAGGAATCCCCAAAGAAATCTACACAGTATTTTTCAAGCTTCTCACATAATCCCAATTTGTTTAAATCATGGAAGTTAAGGCAACAACTACCTATCGGATTTCTGCGCTTAAGAAGCTTGTCAAACCTTGATCTGTGGTCAGGATTTGTGAAGGAGAGCCCAAACTGACCTTTAATTGGCTCTTCCATTGCTTTGGAAGCTCAACCCATATCAATTCCCTTCCCTTTGCTTTTATGTTTCCCTCTATATATTGTTTTTGTTCTAACCATTGTTAATGTTGAAAGAAAAATGAAGAAAAAAGGTTTAGAAATGAAATAGATGAGGTTTAGATGAAGGATGGTGAAGATTTTTACGGGAGTTAGGGTTTGAAAAATGAAAGAAATGAAACCCGCAAACTAGGATATTGTTTATATATTCAAACGATTCACGGCCTTGAAAAAAATCAAGGTTGTTACTCTTTGCGAGAAAATTTAAAAAAAGGCTATTGTGTAAAATTCATGGCCATGAATTAAAAAGTTACGGGGGTGAAAAATATCACGGCGGTGAAGAATAAAAGTAACGGGCGTGAATTGCAGGAAATTGACTTTTATAGTAGAGTTGTCACTCACTTTTGTGCAATTATGCTCAAATGATTATAATTCATACAAATGACATTATTCAATGTAAATTGAACTTAAAATGATAATTCAATGTGAGTTATACCATTTTGATATCAATTTTCAATAAATGATCAAAATAAGTCATAAATATATATTTCACATTATTTCACCAAAACATCATCAATACATGCTCAAACACATATGAACAACAATAAGTACAGAGATTTTAGCTGGATTATACCTGAGCGGTATCAATCATACCAAGTTCCCTTCGAATGTAGTAGAATTCTTCTTTGTCCAAGGGTTTGGTGAATATATCCGCAAATTGGTGCTTGGTATCCACAAATTCACGTGCAATATTTCCTTTGCTAGCATGATCTCTAAGAAAATGATGTCCAATTTCTATATGTTTAGTCCTAGAATGCTGAATGGGATTCTTAGACAAGTTGATTGCACTAGTATTATCACATTTAATAGGAATGCCATGGAATGAGTAACCAAAATCTTCAAGTTGTGTTCTCATCCATAGAAGTTGAGTACAACAGCTTGTAGCTGCAACATACACGGCTTCTGTGGTTGATAAAACAATTGAATTTTGCTTTTTAGAAAACCATAATATTAACATGCTTCCTAAAAATTGGCATGTACCACTAGTGATTTTTCTATCAATCTTGCAACCACCATAATCCGCATCGGAGTAACCATATAAATCAAATGAAAAACATTTAGGATACTATAAACCTAAATTTGGAGTATTAATAAGGTATCTTAAAATTCTTTTAACTCCGACAATATGTGATTCTTTAGGATTTGATTGAAAATATGCACACATGCATACACTAAACAAAATATCCGGCCTAAATGCGGTGAGATATAATAATGATCCTATCATACTTCTATAAAGCTTGGAATCAACTGATTTACCTTTCTCATCAACTTTTAATTTCGTTGAAGTCCCCATTGGTGTGGTTTGAGGTTTGGTATTTTCCATCCCGAATCTTTTGAGCAACTTTTTGGTGTATTTGGCTTGGTTTATCAAGGTTCCATCCTCAAGTTGCTTGATTTGAAGTCCATAAAGAAATTTAGCTCTCCCATCATGCTCATTTCAAATTCACCTTGCATAGACTTAGAGAATTCTTTGCAAAGCAAATCATTAGTAGCACCAAATATAATATCATCAACATATATTTGTACAATTAAGATATCTTGCTTATTAGGCTTAATGAAAAGAGTTGTGTCAACTTTGCCTTTTGAAAAACCATTTTCAAATACAAAATTACTCCACCTCTCATACTATACTCTAGGAGCTTGTTTCAAACCATACAAGGCTTTAATTAATTTAAATATATGGTGTGGAAATTTTTCATTTTCAAAACCCGGAGGTTGTTCAACATAGACTTCCTCTTAAATAAAACCATTTAAAAATGCACTTTTAAAATCCATTTGAAAAAGTTTAAAATTTTTGTAGCAAGCATAAGTAAGTAACATCCTAATTGCTTCTAATCTAGCTACGAGAACATAAGTTTCATCATAATCAATACCTTTTTCTTGTGAGTAGCCTTGAGCAACTAACCTTGCTTTGTTCCTTATCACAATTCCAGATTCATCCAATTTGTTGCGAAATACCCATTTAGTGCCAATTACCAGATGGTCTTATGGTCTTGGAACCATGGTCCACAGTTTGCTTCTTTTAAATTGATTTAGCTCTTCTTGCATAGCCAATACCCATTGATTATCTTGAATTGCTTCTTTAATGTTCTTTGACTCCACTTGTGATAGAAATGCAACATATTCACAAGTGTTGTGAACTCTTGACATTATCCTTACACCTTGATTGAGATCCCTAATGATTTGAGTGTCCTTCACCTCATTCCTCACCCTTGGATGTGGATCTTCAACTTGTTGTTGAGTAGGTATGCTTAGCTCATCTACACTTGCATCAGTTTTATCCATTGGAGAGTCTTGTGCTTAAGTTTCTTGTAAGGTTAAATCCTCCATCATATCCTCAATGACATTTTGATGATCATCCTTATTTACACACTTAGAGGGAAATTCATCAAAAATAACATGAATGGATTTTTCAACTAAAAGTGTCATTTTATTGAAGATCCTATAAGCCTTTGAATGATTAGAGTAACCAAGGAAAATTTTTTCATCCGACTTAGCGTCAAATTTTCCATGATTATCCTTACCATTATTAAGCACAAAGCATTTACAACCAAATGGACGAAAATATATATGCAACACTAGGCTTTCTACCCTTCCACAATTCATATGGGTTCTTTTTAAGAATTGGCCTAATCATTGCTCTATTAATGATATGATATGAAGTATTAACCGCTTCGGCCCAAAAATATTTTGGCAAGTCATTTTCACAAAGCATGGTTCTATCAATCTCTACTAATGATCTATTTCTCCTCTCAACAACACCATTTTGTTGAGGAGTTCTAGGAGCCGAAAAATTATGCTCAATGCCATGTTCTTTGCAATAGTTTTCAAATTTTAAATTTTCAAAATATTTTCCATGATCACTTCTTATGCATGAAATGGTATAACCCTTTTGAGTTTGTAAAACTTTTGCTAGAGGTATGAATGCATCAAAAGCATCATTTAATGTGCAAGAAATAGAACCCATGTAAACCTAGAGTAATCATCAATAATAACAAGACAATAATGTTTACCACTAAGGCTAGATGTTCTTATTAGACCAAATAAATCCATATGAAGCAATTGTAAGGGTCTAAAAGTTGAAACAATATTTTTGGATTTAAAAGAACTTCTAGAGTGTTTTCCTTTTGCACAAGCATCATAAACATTTTTCTTTTTGAAAACAAGTTTAGGCAAACCATTAACTAAATCTTTTCTTGATAATTTTAAAATTACATCCATGCTAACATGACCTAATATTCTATGCCATAAGGATGAATTTTCATCTTTTGAAGAAAACAAGCAAAGATTTTTATTTTTATGGTTATTTAGGTCCACCATATACACATTTCCTTGACGATAACCAATGAATGCAATCTTGTTAGTTTTGATGTCTACTACCTCACATGCAAAAGATTCAAATATGATCCTATATCCTCTATCACATAATTGACTCACACTCAACAGATTATGCTTCAAGTTATCAACAAGCAACACTTTAGAGATAGATAAATCATTGTTACCAATTGAGCCAATACCAACAATCTTGCCTTTGGAGTTGTCATCAAAGCTCACATTTCCACTCTTTTTGGACTCAAGCTTGATGAATTGCTCCTTGTCTTCGGTCATATGCTTGGAGCATCCATTATCAATCACCCATTTGTTCTTCTTTGGAATGAAAATGACCTACAACACAAGATTGTTTCATTTCTTTTCGGGTACCCATATTGTTTTGGGTTCACTTATGTTAATTCCTTTAGGAACCCACAAACTCTTAGGAGATGGTTTTGATTCCTTTGGAATCCAAACTTTCCTAATAGTAAATGGTCACCCAAGTCTCTTTGGACATTTACTAGGAACATGTCCATAATATTTACAATAAGCACATTTAACTAAATTTTTTGGTTGAAATTCTTTTTTCTTGAAAAAGCTATTATATTTCTTTTCATTGCTTTCAACCTTATAGCCCAATCCGGCTTTATCAAACACTCCTCTTTGTGATGAAATGATATTATTAAAAGTCTTGCTTCCAATGGAAAATTTTCTCAAAATTTCCTTGGAGTCATTAAGGTTTTTTTTATTTTTTTTTAATTTTTTTTTAATTTTTTATCTTATCATTTTGACAAGTTAGAATTTCAAAAGAGGTTTTCAAATCTTTAATTTGAGTCATAAGTTTTTCATTTTCAATTATTATATCATTGCATTTTAAAGAATTCTCATGGTCATATTTCAATTTGCATAAATTCTTTTTCAAAGATTTATTCTCCTTTGTAACAATTTGAAAACTTTCCATCAATTCATCAAAAGCATTTTGTAACTCATCAAAAGTATAAGAATTAAGAGTTACCTAAACATCTTCAAGATCATCCACTTGAGCCATCAAGTAAAGATTGGCTCTCTCTTCCTCTTCATCATTTGATGAATCTTCATCATTTGAGGTGTCACTCCCACTCCAAGCCGTATACGCTTTTATTTTCTTATGGAATATTCTTTCTTTCTTATCCTTGTGAACTCTCAATTTTGCATCCTTAAGATGCTGCTGCAACTTGACACCTGCTAAATTTTGTGAGCTACGCAGAGCTGCTACGGCGGTCCTGCTAGCTGGTTAGCGGGCAGGGGTAAAGGGGGCAGCACCCCCTCGAAAAAATTAATTTTCATGCATAATATTACAAGGAGACTGATACTTTTCCGACCTCGACCGGACTTTCTATACTAGACAACACCTTTCCAAAACTGACTACCAATCTGTCCGATAATTAATTTCAGATCCACCGCCATTGACCGGTAGTTTTTTAGACTTCAGAATAGCCCAAAAACTGACTCAGAATCCCTAGAAACTGACCCAAAAAGCCCCAAAAATTGAACCAGAGCCCGAAACCAAAGCGGCTTACGGACGTCCGCGAGCCGTGCGAGCATCCCTGGGCATGCCTGGCAGCATCCGCCAGGAGCATCGTCGGACGCGCCACCAGGCCGGCAGACGCTGCCGGCCATCTGGTGCGTCCGTATTGACGCGCGTCAGTAAGGGGCTAACATGTCAGCTCCGTACTGACACGTCCGCCGAGCTGTCTGGCGCGTCCGCCAAACACTCCGGCGGACGCCGCCAGCAAATCTGGCGAAAGCGTGTGCATCACACGCGCGTTCACCAGTGATTTTCGCGGCCAGTCACCTTTTTTTGAATTTTTGACTTTGTCCTTCCTTTTTTTAGCTTTTTAGACCATTTTTGGTCTTTTTCAACCCCCCCATCTCCCCCTATAAATACCCCTCTCCTCACCATTTCAAAACACACCTTTGAGCTCTTGTTGATTGCTATCCAATTGCTCTCTTCTCTCTCTCTCTAATTAGTCTTCTTACTTATTTTGAGTAATCTAAATTAGTTAATTAATTAAAAATTAATTTTAATTAATTAATTAATTTTTCAATTAGTTTCCACCCACTCCCAATTAGTTAATTAATTAAAAATTAATTTTAATTAATTAATTAATTTTTCAATTAGTTTCCACCCACTCTTAATTTATTAATTAATTAAAAATCAATTTTAATTAATTAATTAATTTTTCAATTAGTTTTCACTCAACTTGATTAATTAATTATTTTAATTAACCATTTTAATTAATTAATCCTTTTAATTAATTAAAGTTGGGTAATTAAGCAACCAAGTCACCAAATTAATTCCTTTTTTAAAACCAAAACCGATAAAGCAGTACTGCGGTCCGGAGAATCACTACGCCCACTTAAAATCCCCCCAAAGAGAAGGTACATCATCTTCTCTCACCAATTCCAAAATCACCCCAAATCAAATCAAATCAATCTGACCAATCCCTAAACCCCTCCAC
>CATKHJ010394196.1:0-12821 GCA_949750685.1 Vernicia montana | reverse complement strand
AATCTCAGACAAGTCAGATCAGTTGAGCTTGAACTCCTCCAAAAAATGCTACTTGGGCAAAGGTAAGGTGGGGTGAGGTGGGGTCTGGCTTCCACTTTGATGAAGATGCATGGATCATAGTGATCGAGGCATGCAGGTCTTAGCCTCAAAGGTCATGGGATTCAGATTATTCATCACTACTTAGATCGGTGGTAAAGAATTCATCTTGAAATGATTCACCTTAGACATAATCTTCAACCTTAAAAGCAGATGCAATCAAAGCTTTGAAGGTGGGCAAGTATTGGGTTAGTAGATAAGCTTGATAGGCTTGGAGTAGGTTCTTGACAAGGATGTCCACTTGTTCTTGTTTGGTTGGTCTATTTACCATTTGAGCAGTTTTAGCCCTCCACCTTGTAAGGAACATAGAGAAGGACTCATTTAGAAGCTGTTTGTTGGTTTCTAAGTCACGCCTAGTGACATCCACTTCAATGTTGTAATTATATTACTTGACAAAGGCATGACAAATATCATCCCATGTCCTTTTCTGACTCTTGTCTAGTGAAAGGAACCATCTCATGACAGCACCAGTTAGTGATTGTTGGAATAGTTGAGCAAGGAGCTCATTGTTAAATCCCAAAGGCTGCATTGTCCCCACATATATTTTCAAATGAGTCTTGGGGCAAGTGGTTCCATCAAATCTCTCAAGCTTAGGCATTTTGAATTTGGGTGGCAGTTTGGCATTGGGAAAGAGGGTTAGGGAGCTGGCATCTACCAAGTCATTATGCCTTTTGAGATTCTTAAAGGCCCTTTCCATAGCCTCAAATCTCTCCATAAATACTTTCAAGTCAAGGTGACAGAAAGCTTCCTTCCTTTGAAAAGGATTTGCAGGAGAGGAAAGGTTAGAGTAGGTAAAGCTATTTGGCACATAGGTAGTGTGGGTATGGGTTTAGTTCAGAGTAGGATTAGCCTGATTCATATTTGGGGTGGTTTGGTCTAGGGTTGGATTTGGGATGGTTGGGTTGAGATTAGCTTGACTAATCATGGCTTTCACCTCTTTCAGAATAGATTGTCTCTGCTGCTTGAGCTCAGCTTGTATTGCTTGCAAATTCTTTTCTTGCTTGATGATGAGGGTGGCTAAGAGTGTGTTTAAGGCAACCATGTCAGTCGGGTTAGCCATTGGTACCTTGAAGCAAAACCTAAAGTAAACTCAGTAAGTGATTGGTGATGATATGAAAAGGTGAGGAGAGTAGAGGTATATAGACTTTTAAGGGAAAAGGATTCCCTATGGTATTGTAGGCCAATTGTCATTGGGCTTTGAGTATCATGGGTCAAAAGTTTTTTGGGCTTTGGAGGTCTAGGGTAAGATGGGCCAAGGTTATTAGGTTTAGGGGTAATGGGTTGGTCTTAAAGGTAATGGGCTAAGGGAGTTGGGCTTAATGTTTGTGTGGGGAAGGTGATTGGGTCAGGGTGATGGGTTGGTCTTGAAGGTAATGGGCCAAAAAAGTTGGGCTTAAGGTCTGTGGGGAGAAGGTGATTAGGTCGAGATGAGAGTGGTTGACCCTTCTTCAGTTTAAGGCTCCATTTAAAATGAATGCGTGCTAATTTATACATTATGGATGCATGATATGCATGGAAAAAATATTTCATAAAAATGCAACTGTACAAGGTTTTGATTATGGTACATACAACCTAATGTCAGTTTCTAGGTTCATTAAATGAAAGGGTAAGGGTGGCTTAGAATTGGGTACCCGTCACATTAAAGCAGCGATATACCTAACCATATGTGAGTCAAGGAGCCTCGCGTGAGTCCAACGTACGTGCTTACTCGTTACACCTTTGAAGGATCAAAGGATTCGTCGCGGGGTGGATGATTTCACTATTGGCAAGCAGACCTAAGGAAGGTTGCCCACTCGATGCTACTCACTATCCATTATTTTCCTAAAACTAGGTTTGGAGGCAAAGAGCCTATGCAAGTGATGTATGAAAGTCACAACTATATTAAAAGCCAAACTTTTTAACCAATTAGTAGTCCTCTTATGTTCTTTTTATTAAAAAGATGGTGGTCCCCAGTGGAGTCGCCAACTGTGAGGCCTCGCCTGAGCACCGGTCCAATCTGCTAGAGGGGATCAAAATGCTCATTTGGGTTTGAACTTACGATGAAGCCCTCGGGTTTAGATTGATTGATTTTGAAAAGTGCCTTAGAGTCGCCACCTTACTTTATTTTTTATTTGAGAAAATATAAGGTAAAAACCCATTTTTGACTCCAATTATATCCCAAAGGAAAAAGATCACTAGCCTTGAAACCAAAGAGGATTCAGGGACTAGGTTTTCAGTTCATTTTAATTAGTTTGGCATTTAATAAAGTTGTGACTTAAAATTGATTTTACGAATTGTGCATGTACAATATAATAAATGTATGATTATGTAAATAAATGAAATAAGGAGGAAATAAAAGAAAGAGAAAAATAAGTTAAAGTTACAATAAAAATTCAAATTAGGGGATACCTCCTCTAGCCCTTATGGGTTATAGGGAAGTCACACATTCCCCAAACTAATCCTAATAAAATCAATGTAACAAAAGAAATTAAATTAAAGTGAAGAAGGTCATAAGGGAATAAGTTGATTAATTTTAATTGGATTCGATGCTTGGACCAAGCATGCCTGCATATCCCTTTGAATGGGAATCAAAACCCACGCAGTTTTCCCTTCTTGCGAAGGGGTTTGTTTAGTCAAACCACTTTATCATGTTTTGATTGATTGAAAGTTGAGTTGATTGGATTGATTTTAATTGGTTACTAGATTGAATTAATTATTTTATATTTTAATTAACTAACCTAAGTGAATCAATTAAGAGAGAAAATAATTAGGCAAGGAGCCCAAAGGAGAAAAAGAGAATAATCCCAAGGAGGAAAAAATAAATAAATAAAAAGAACTAATCCCAAGGAGGGAAAAATAAATTAAATAAATAAAGAAAAGGAAAAGAAACTTACCTTGCGCTTGAGCGGCTTTGGAGACTTGGTGGCGGGCTTGCCTTGGACGGCAGGGAACTTTTGACTCGGTGGGTCGACTCGGGAAATCGCAACCCAATTTGCTTTGCAAAGAAAGGAGCAGTAACAAAGTAAAAATAAAATAAAAATAAAAGAAAATTTAAAACTAGAGAGCTTGTTCCTTAATGGACCAAGCTTATGGGGATGGTTTGATTGATGCAAAGGCTAATCAAGCAAGCCAAGAGATTCAAAGGTCAAGAGGTCAAAAGGTAAGGAATAATGAGTGGGAGGACCCCTATATATAGGGTGAAGGCTAGGGAGTGAACTAATGAAGTTCTGATGTAGGAAAAAAGCAAAAACTAAAGAAAAATCGAAAAAAAATTGAAGGAAAGTTGTCGCTGCCGCAGGGGACAAGCCTACGGAACCGCAAGCCAGCTGGCCAATTTTTTTTTAAATTAATTAATTAATTTTTTTTATTTTATTATTTTAGTGGTGAAAAATTAAAAGTTCACAAATGATTACTCTAGATTTACATGGATAAGTTTCTTAACTCATAGGAGTGATGCTTTTGATACCTTTAAAGGTTTTGCAAAGAAAGTTCAAAATGAAAAAGGTTATTTGATTTCAAAAATTAGAAGTGATCATGGAAAAGAATTTGAAAATGAATCTTTTGAAAATTTTTGCATTGAATTTGGTATTTCTCATAATTTTTCATTCCCTAGAGCACCACAACAAAATGGTATTGTAGAGAGGAAAAATAGAATATCAGTGTAGATGGCTAGAACAATGCTCAATGAGTATAGACTTCCTACGTACTTTTAGGCGGAAGCCATTAACACTTCTTGTTACATTGCAAATCGTATTTTTAAAAGACCAATTTTAAATAAAACATGTTATGAGTTATGGAATGGAAGAAAACCCAAAATTTCATATCTTAGAGTATTTGGTTGCAAGTGCTATATATTGAATACCAAGGACAATCTTGAAAAATTTGCATCCAAAACGGATGATGGTATTTTTCTTAGCTATTCCACCACTAGAAAAGCTTATAGAGTCTTTAATAAGAAATCTTTGGTAGTTGAAGAGCCTATGAATATTGTTTTTGATGAATCTAGTAAGCTTGATCTTGGGAAAGGTAGTGTTCTTGATGATTTTGTAGGTAAATTTGAAAAGCTTGAAATTGAGGACAATTCAATGGAAGAGATGGTGAATAAAGAGACTCAACAAATGTTGAAGCTCAACCTCAACAACAAGAAGATCACACTCAAGGACTCCCAAAAGAATGGAGCTACCCAAAGGATCACCCAAGAGATCTAATTATTGGAGAAACCTCAAAGGGTGTAAGTACTAGATCTCATTTTAAAGCATTAGATAATAATCTTGCTTTTGTTTCTCAAATTAAGTCAAGGACTATTGATGAGGCTCTTAAAGATGAGTGTTTGGTGATTGCTATGTAAAAGGAACTAAACTAATTTCAGAGAAACAAAGTTTAGGAACTGTGAACCCTTAAAATTGTACCCCCAGACAACTGATTTTCAATTACGAACTTGTAGAATCAAACAGGGCCCAAATCGGATCAGAAATGGGCCAAAACGGACTAAAGCAGTATCAAAATTGGGTCAAACCTGAACCAAACCCGACAAAAATCGACCCAGACCAAGACTCAGGTGGGCCAAGCTAGGGCCCACCTAGGCGGCACGTGGATCATGCCAGCGGTATGTGCGGTACTCAAAGAGTGCCGGTTGCTCTCCAACATGTTGCCGGCTCCAGCATGCCGCCAGTGCCGCTGCCGTCTTAGGCCTCCTCCCTTTCCCTATATATAGCCCTTCATTCCTTCAAGAAAAGGAGGAGGAAAAAGGAAGAAGGAAGAGGAGAAAGAGAGGGGAATTCAAAAAAATCGAAACTCTATCAATTCCGATACACCGAAAATCACCTTTTCTATATCCGAATCCATCACTCACCAAAGTTATTTCAATCCAAAGTTATTATTACTCGTTTTGAGTTCCTAAATTCGAAGTGGGGCTTAGATTCGGCGTCAAGCTCGCCCAACCCTTGGAAAAGCCAGGAAAAGTAAAGGTATAACTCCTTTCTTTTGCATTTTACAATTCTAAAATCAGATCTAGAATTCTGCATCTTTATTTAGGTCTAAATCTGAAAAGATCTAAAACTTATTAATTTAAAATCTGAATCAAATTAATAAACCAAAAATTCTTTTAAGTAAAACCCCTCTTTTGCAAGAAGGAAGAACTGCGTGGGGTTTGATTCCCATCCAAAGGGATACGCAGGCATGCCAATCTTTAAGACATCAACTCCAAAATATTTTAAATAATATTTTTCCCTTTCTATTATTTTACTGCTTTGTATATGTTCTCTATCTTTTATTAAATTAATTGAGGAATATGTGCTTTCCCTAGTATCCATAAGGGCTAGAGGAAGGATCATCCTTTCTTATTTTGCTTTTGATTCATCTTTATAACTGTCATTCATATAATTCCTGTATCATCTTATAATTGTTCATTCATCATTTTTATTCATATTCATGCATACATAAAGTTATTTTATTCTCCTAAACCAAACTCAAGAAATTAAAATGTTTATTACCAAAACCTGATCCCCGAGCCCACTTTGGTCACTCGTGGATTAGTGCTTTTCCATTAGGATAAAATAAATAATTTGAAGTAATTTCATTTGGGTTTTCCTTTAATTTTTCCAATTAAAATAAATAAAATTAAAGTGGCGACTCCTTGTCAAATAAAGCGAAAATACAAATTTCAATTTTTCAGAACTCACAGCGGGTTCCAGATTGTGTAGAGTTTCTCCCGAAGAGCATTTCAATTCCCTTAGCAGATTGGATCGGTGCTCAGGTGAGACCTCACAGTTGGCGACTCCACTGGGGACAATTAAATCTTTTTCAAATAAAATATAAAATGGATTACTTTTGGTAAAATGCAAAGTTTGGCTTTAGCTCAAAATAGCTTTTCATGCATCACTACATCTGGACGCCTTATCCAAAACCCTAGTTTCCTAGGAAAATAATGGATAGAAAGTAACATCGAGTGGGTAACCCTCCTTGGGTCTATTCGCCGATAGTGAAATCATCCAGCCCGCAATGTATTCTCTAAATCCTTTTTTGAGGTGTAACGAGTATGCACATACTGCTGGACCCACGTGAGACTTCTTGACTCACATGTGGTTAGGTATATAGCTGCTCTAGTGTGATGAGTACCCAATTCAAGCCACCAAGCCTTTTCATGTAATGAACTTAGAACCTAACCTTATGTTGTATTTTCCATAAAGCAAAAGCCTTACACAACTGCATCTTCATCATACATCCATATTGCACAACATCCATTCATTTTAAGTGGAGCCTTAAACCGAAGAAGGGTCAAACACTTTCCCCTCGACCCAATCACCTTCGTCCTAAAAATCTTAAGCCCAATACATTTGGCACAATATGCAAATCTTAAGCCCAAAAACTTGGCAAAATTCCCAAAGCCCAATACCTTTGGGCTCAACATGCTAAGCCCAGAACCTTGGCAAAATTTCCAAAGTCCAATACCTTTGGCACAACATCCATCATACCCAAAGCCCAATACCTTTGGCCCATCATCCTCAAAGCCCAAAAATAGTTGGCCCACAACATCATAAGGGATCCTTTTCCCTCATAATCTATATACTCTTTCCATATCTTCACCAATCACTCACTGAGTTTTCTTTTGGTTTTTGCTTAAAGGTACCAATGGCTGATCCAGCTGACATGGCTACCCTGACCTCACTCATGACCAATCTCCTTAAGAAACAAGAGGAGAACTTTCAAGCAATTTTGAATGCTTAATAAGCCCAATTTGAAGAACAAAGACATTCCATCATTGAAGAAGTACGGGCCATGGTTAATCAAACTAGCCTCAATCCGACTAATCCAAACACAGCTTTGGACCATACCACCCTAAATTTGAACCAGGTCAATCCTGTTCCGGCCCAAACCCATAATAACACTACTTCATCATCCAAAACAACCATTGACCTTACAGACAAGGGAAAGGCTGTTACTAATACCTCTCAAACCAGTAAGGTTCCAAACATCATTACCCAACCTGCTACTTCAACTTCTGCGAATCCTTTTCAAATGGAGGAAGCTTTCTGTCACCCTGATATGAGAACATTCATGGAGAAATTTAAAGCAATGGAGAAAGCCATCAAATCCTTAAAGCTCCATAATGACCTAATTGATGTGGACAACTTAGCCCTGTTCATTGATGCTAAACTTCCAGCCAAATTCAAAATGCTTGAACTTGAGAAATTTGATGGAACCACTTGCCCCAAGACTCATCTGATGATATATGTAGGGGCAATGCAGCCTTTAGGAATCAACAATGATCTCCTTGCACAACTGTTCCAACAATCATTAACTAGTGCTGCTATGAGATGGTTTCTTTCACTCGACAAAAGTTAGAAAATGACATGGGATGATATCTGTCAAGCCTTTATCAAGCAATATCATTACAACAGTGAAGTGGATGTCACTAGACGTGATTTGGAAACCACCAAATATCTTCCGAATGAGTCCTTCTCTACGTTCCTTACAAGGTGGAGGGATAAAACTGCTCAAATGGTAAACAGACCAACCGAATAAGAACAGGTGGTCATCCTTGTCAAGAACCTACTCCTAGCTTACCAAGCCCATCTGTTAACCCAATACTTGTCTACCTTCAAAGCTTTGGTGGCAACTACATCCAGGGTTGAAGATTACATCCCAAGCAAATCATTTCAACATGAATTCTCTACCACCGATCTGAATAGTGATGAAGAATCTGAATCCTATGACCTTTGAGGCTAAAAATGACATGCCTTGATCTCATCTTCCTTTTCAACTTGAAGCCATGATTCCATGCATCTTCACCAAAGTGAAAAACAGATCTCACCTCACCTCACCTCTACCTAAGTAAGCAAGTAGTATGTTATGAAAGAGTTCAAGCTCAGCTAATCTGACTTGTTTGAGATTGAGCCCAAGTCCAAAGTCTGAGTCCAAAATCCAAAATTTGAGTCTGAGTCCATATTCAGAGTCCATGTTCAAAATCCAAATTCGAGTATGAGTCTGAGTTTTTGTACTATATTCTCCTTTTGCAATAAAACATAAATATTATTCATGCACTTCTTTATTTTCATCCTTCTTATCAATAGTTGCATCTATAAAAAAAATCAAAAAAAATCAAAAATCAAAATCAATGAATTTCAAGCATTTGCATTTCACCATGAAATCCACCATGATTTGGAAACAATCAGGACTTAAGGGATTCTTGTACCCACATCAGCAGTCGCTTTACCAGCTCCCAACCAAAGAATAGTCAATAAAGAACACTAAATGGTGATCTATTCAGTTGGAACAGTTAAAGCTGAAGGCAATTAAATGAAGTTACCCATTGCACTTTTGGGTAATAAAAAACAGACACCTCAACAAGAGGCAATAATCTCAAAAAGGACCCGATGTCCTCACAAGGTTTCTCTCTGGACAAATATTCAATGAAATGGCCTAAACAAAGGTCAAAACCTCAAGACGAAGGAAAACAATAGCCCAAATCATGGTGAAATAATCTTTAAATGCCAAAATTCATTGATTAACTTGCTATGTTGAAAACTCAAAAGGGCGGCTTAGGCAGAAATCAGAGCAAGCTTGTCAAGTTGAAAACCCAAAAAGGCGGCTCGAGCAGAAGTTAGAGCTAAAAAGAAGAGTCATCATCCAATCATTCTGTTCTTTATTTATTTATCCCACATTTAAAGGCATATCTTCTTAAATCATCATCTTTCGACTGATCCCTTATTAGGGACACGCCTTCCAAATAATCTTCTATCAAAATCATCCGTCACGTCTCTTAGCTCAAGCAGCTAAGTAACCCTTATCATTCATTAAGGGTAAATCCTTCAAAACATTCACCATGTCTTTTAGCTCAAGCAGCTAAGTAACCCTTATCATTCATTAGGGGCATATCCTTCAAAACGCTTGTCACAAAAAGCTAAACAGCTCTTACCATTCATCCAAGAGCATGTCTTCTAAGTCATCATCCAAATCAATCCAATGTCTCTCCAAGAGTTCTATCACTCTAAGAGTCTCTTCCAAATCTCAGACAATAAGATAAGTCATGCTTGTCTTCTCCATAAATCATGCTATAGAAGTAAAATCATACAACCTCCTCAACACTAATCAAAAGGTCCAACTTACCATCTTTCTAAGGGCCAAGCTTACCAAAAACCCAAGTCTCCTTAGTAAAATCTTATCTTCCAAAGACCAAGCCCACCAAAAACCCAAGTCTCCTTGGTGAAATCTCATCTTCCAAGGGCCAAGCCCACCAAAATCCCAAATCTCTTAGCATTCATGATCCTTGAAGACAAGTTTCCTTGGCAAAAGCAAAAGTTGAGTTATGACTCCCAAGGCTTATCATCCTCAAGCTAATTAAAAAGGGCCTAAACCAATCAAAGCCCAAACTTCCTTAGCAAATCACATCATCCCTAAAGTCTAACTCCTTTGAACAAGCAAAATCAAAGTGGCAAAACAGACAGTCCCTCCAAACCTAAACCTCCTTGGAAAAACAGACAGTCCTTCCAAGCCCAAGCCTAAGCTTCCTTCGCAAATCATACCATTTGAACAAGTCAAAGCCCATGATTCTTGAGCAAAATATACCATCCAAGCCCAAGCTTCCTTGGCAAATCATATCACCCTTAAAGTTCAATTCCTTTGGACAAGCAAAATCAAGTGGCAAGTTAGTTGGTCAAAACACCTCCGAAAGTCATGTTTAGAAAACAGACTCTTAGCAGATGGGTCATATATAAGACAACCTACAATCTTCCCTTCTAAGGCCACACCTGACTAAGCATTCCGAAATAATCTCTACCCAAGGCAAAAACCTGACTAAGCCTTTCGAGCAAAAAATCTTTTCCAAAGCATGATCTTTCCTCCAAGACAAAACTTGACCTTACCTTCCAAAATAACCTTTCCAGGCAAAACCTGACCTAGCCTTCCAAGCATGATCTCCTCCAAAGGCTAAAATCTGACCTTACCTTCATCATTCCAAAATGGGGGCACCCGCTCTACAAAAATCAACACTTTCATACCAAATTGACCGTTCAAAGGTTCAAGGTATCCAATTCATAATTTTTGCATAGTCAGATGCATTTCATCCTAAACAGGTCGCTAATTAGAGCTCCTGAAACAAAACGGATCATCAATCCTCTATTCCTATTAGAAAGGCCAATCACCTTTTCCTACCAAAAAGGACCAACACCTCTTCCTACTAGAAAGAAACATCATCCTATCAGAAAGGATAATCACCTCATCCTATCAGAAAAGATAGCCTCCTCCTACTAGAAAGGACCAATCCATCCAACCATCCCATCGGGCAGGACCATTTTTAGATATTCAGAATTGTCTATCAGACAAATCAATTCTTATGAAACCCAAATCCAGACTGGGACCATCTTCATCCTTCCTAAAGATACCAGGGGCACCTCCTTCCCCAAACTAATCAATACCTTAAAACTAAATAAGGTTTTCTCTTCCAAAATCATACCATCCTAGAATAGCCTTAGGATCAACACCTTAAAACTGAATAAGGTTTTATCTTTTTCCCAAAAAAACCGGGAATAAATCTTTTCCTAAACAGATCTGGAATATATTTTTTACCCAAACAGACCGGAAATATAACTTTTTGTTTCCCCAAACAGATAGGGAATATAAATTTTCTAAATATGTCTACATACTGACCTAGACATCATTTTGATTCATTATCATCATAATCGCCTTTTGAACAAAGCCAATTCTGATGAGGGGGAAAGCTGTGAACCCTTAAAATTATACCCCCAGATAACTAATTTTAAATTACGAACCCGTAGAATCAAAACGAGCCCAAATCGGATCAGAAACGGGCCAAAACGGACCAAAGCAGTACCAAAATTGGGTCAAACGTGAACCAAACCCCACCAAAATCGACCCAGACCAAGAATCAAGTGGGCCAAGCTGGGGCCCACTTAGGCAGCATGTGGATCATGCCGGCGGCATGTGCGGCACTCAAAGAGTGCCGGCTGCCCGCTAACATGCCGCCAGCTTCGGCACTCCACCAGTGCCACTGCTGTCCTAGGCCTCCTCCCTTTCCCTATATATAGCCCTTCATTCCTTTAAGAAAAGGAGGAGGAAAAAGGAAGAAGGAAGAGGAGAAAGAGAGGGGAATCCAAAAAAAACTGAGACTCTGTCAATTTCGATACACCGAAAATCACCTTTTATATATCCGAATCCATCACTCACCAAAGTTATTTAAATCCCAACTTGTTATTACTCGTTTTGAGTTCCTAAATCTGAAGTGGAGCTCAGATATGGTGTCAAGCTCGTCCAACCCTTGGAAAAGCCAGGAAAAACAAAGGTATAACTCATTTCTCTTGCATTTTAAAATTCTAAAATCATATATAGAATTCTGCATCTTTATTTAGGTCTAAATCTGAAAAGACCTAAAACTTATTAATTTAAAATCTGAATTAAATTAATAAACCAAAAACTCTTTTGAGTAAAACCCCTCCTTCGCAAGAAGGAAGAACTGCGTGGGGTTTGATTCCCATCCAAAGGGATACGCAGGCGTGCCAATCTTTAAGGCATCAACTCCAAAATATTTTAAATAATATTTTCCCCTTTCTATTATTTTACTACTTTATATATATTCTCTATCCTTTATTAAATTAATTGAGGAATATGTGCTTTCCCTAGTATCTATAAGGGCTAGAGGAAGGATCCTCCTTTCTTATTTTGCTTTTGATTCATCTCTATAACTGTCATTCATATAATTCTTGTATCATCTTATAATTGTTCATTCATCATTTTTATTCCTATTCATGCATATATAAAGTTATTTTGTTCTCCTAAACAAAACTTAAGAAATTAAAATATTTATTACCAAACCTAATCCCCGAGCCCACTTTGGTCACTCGTGGATTAGTGTTGTTCCATTAGGATAAAATAAATAATTTGGAGTTATTTCATTTGGGTTTTCCTTTAATTTTCCCAATTAAAATAAATAAAATTAAAGTGGCGACTCCCTATCATATAAAGTGAAAATACAAATTTCAATTTTTTAGAACTCGCAGCGGGTTCCAGATTGCGTAGAGTTTCTCTCAAAGAGCATTTCGATTCCCTTAGCGGATCAGATCTGTGTTCGGGCAAGGCCTCATAGGAACTTATCCATAAATCTAAAAATCATCCAATTATTGGATGTAAATGGGTGTATAGGAATAAGTTAGATGAGCATGATTTCATCACTAGAAACAAAGCTAGATTAGTTGCCAAATGGTACAACCAAGAGGAAGGCATAGACTATGCTGAAACTTATGCTTTGGTGGCAAGATTAGAAGCCATTAGAATTTTACTAGCATATGCATGTCACATGAATTTTAAATTATTTCAAATGGATGTGAAAAGTGCATTTCTAAATGGCTTTATTGAAGAGAAAGTTTATGTTGAACAACCGATTTTGAGGATCACGAACTTCCAAATTGTGTTTTTAAATTGACTAAGACTGTCACATCCCACTTTTGGGATATGACGGTCCTAGGGCATGGGTAGGCCTAAGGCCACCGAATACCCATAGAACCCAATTAACACTATAATTTAACTGCAGTTCAGCGGAGCGCTGACTGCATATATAGCACTACCCCAGAATCACAACCTGCAAAACAAGCTACACTTCCAATAATTTTCCTTCCTTATATCCTCAACTTCATAGCCAATACAAATCCTCCCAATATTTTCCTCACATGTAATGATTTATTTTCAATGTCAGTCTCACACTTCAATGATCAACTGCACTTTTATACAACATA
>CATKHJ010394162.1:0-17849 GCA_949750685.1 Vernicia montana | reverse complement strand
ATAAATTATATTATATAGACATGTAGAAAAGATATATAAATGAATATATGTATATATAAAAAATTATTATTAAATAATTTTTTTTAAAGAAAAAATAAATAAATAAAACGGGTAAACCCGCGGATACCCGCCCCGTAGCGGGACGGGTAACGGGACGGGTATAAATAAATGTTCGCGGGGCAGGTACGGGTAATGGGAAACCCGCCCCGCTGCCATCTCTAAATACAACAATACATCAATCTACTTAGAGGGAAACAACAAAAGTCCAAACAAATAATATTCTAAATTAGGTTTTGAACATTGGACTTGAAGCCCAAATTAACAAAGGCATTGAGGCCTGTAAACACATAAAAATTACAACTTGACCCCTTAAAAAAGCCCTCCTTGGCAGCAGTCTCTATTCGTACGTCTTGTACCACCTGTGACGATTGTGGCCAACATAGAAGCATAAGCTCTGTAGATCGAGAAGGGCTTATGATTGAAACCTTATAGAGAAGATTAATTTGTTGTAAAAAGAGTTTTACCCATCATAGATCTGTTGACCCATTAGTGAAATAAAAATCACATAAGACTTCTTATCTCAATTGGCACATATCTCGCCGGCATGAAGAGGATTCTCAGTGACAAGCGATCAAAAGCAATAAGAAAAGCTCAAATCTAAACCAAGCAATTTCGACGCTGGCAACAAGCTCTCCCCCCTCCCTCCAACCTCCATTCCTAAATAAAATATTTGAGAAATGAAATTTGTAAGAATGCCAGACAAAGCCGTAGTCTTTCAAGGCGAGGACACTGCCGAGGAGCTCGATCTCAACATGTAAACGCCAAAATCGAATAAAATCGATAGACAAAAAAAGCTTATATCAGGCGGTAATTATTGCAAATCTACTAGGAACTGTGCACAATTTGAAGAAAAATATATAAAAAAAAAATGCATCCCTTTCAGTGGCTTATACCCAAATGAAACCCTAAACTAAGGGACATAAGGTGTAGAGAGAAGAGAGAAAAAATTTAGAGAGAGTTAATTGATGGATACTAGAGAGTGAGGTCGAAGTTGAATATATTTATTTTTTTGCACAATGATTGAATTTATTTATTTTTTATTTTTTTGCACAATGGTTGGAGTTCAATATTCAACTATGTTAAAATTCTCTCTAATTCTCAAAAATAAACATACAAACTTCAAAAGTGCTTTTTCGTAAGTTTTAACTTTTTTTTTTTTTTTTTTCAAAAGATTACTTTGTGTACCTACTTTTTATCAAATGGTGGTGGCAAAACAAAACATGTGTTTCTAAGTGGTGACTGGTGAGAGCAATGAGCACTGAGCAATGCAATTGCTTTGTATCATCGCCGCTTTTGCCCATTTTAATCATTGATTAATTATATTTTTTTTATTGAATATTTAATAGGTGAAAATAATATTATAAATTATATAATAAAAGTAAATTTTTTTAAAATTAAAAAAATCAATCAGATTTCATATGATTCGCTATTAATGACACTATTTTGATTACTAATTTGACACATTAATTAATTAATTAATTAAGTAGATGGTGAGAGAAGAGATACGGAGGATTGAGGAGAGGGTTCGTGTAAAGACAGGTGTGGGTGACGAGTCATTTTCATTATCCATAGGTATGGTATGTGCCCCAACTGTGCATATAAAAGATGTAACGCACATGTGTTAAATTGTTAATTATGTTCCTGTTTAGCTTTAATTCAGATTTTCCACATTAAGCACAAATTAGAATATTAAACTTCTCATTCAATAAAAAAAATGAATATTACAGTTCATGTTTGGCAAAAAAAAAAAAAAATATTACAGTTCTTGAATTTAACCATTAAAAAAATAATGAAACATAGTTCGAAAGATGGTTGGATTTATCACAATTAAAAATTCAAATTTTACAATAATTCAATTCAAATGAATTTTATTTTATTAATTTTTATATTTAGAATGAACTAATTTATAAAATTTAATTATTTTAATATGAAAATGAAATGATTTCAAAGTAAATAAAAATAATACTATTTTATAAAAATTTAAATTAATTAAAATTTGATATTTAGTAAAATTACACACACACATATATATTCTAAGTTTTAATATTATCATTTATTATTAAATAAATATAATTAAGAAAATAAAGTAAATTGAATATATTATATATGTACATAATTTTTGGAACAATTATTACATAAAATTCAATTATTCAATTCTAGCGATAGAATTGAATCGAATTGAATATTTTTAAATAAAATTTCTAAACATAATTCTCAAGTCTCAAATAAACTAATATGAATTTAGAAATAAAGTTTTGAAGGAATTGAAAATCTTAACAAAAATTTATAATAAGAAAAAGAAAATCTTAATGTTTAAATATTTAATTAATGCTCCGCACAACAAACAACTAAGTAAGGCGAGAATAAATGATTTTAAAAAAATAAAAAATCAATTTTATTATTAAAATACTGAAAAGATAAATAAACACGAAGACCACCTAAATAATTCGTGAATAAAAAGTGAAATGAGTCTTATGAAAATTATGAAAAAAAACCCATATTTGATAAATCATAAACACTCTTGGGAATCCTTTAAAAAAAAAGACAAATTATTATTTAGTCCATAAATTTTGACTAAATTAACTAACTCGTCCTTACTTTTTGAGAAATTAACTAATTCGTCCATTAATTTTGGTTCCGTCAGATTATTTAGTCATTTTGTCCAATTTTTATACTTTTTCTGTTAAATTTTTAAAAAATGACTAAAATGCCCTTATATATATAATAAATATAATTTTAATTTTATTATTTAAAAATTAAAAATAAAAAAATTCAAATGAATAAAAGTGAATAATATTTATATATTTATATAATAATTATAATTAATATCATTAAATTAATTTTATTACGTACTCCCTCAATTTCTTTTTATATATCGTTTTTTGTTGTTTCACAAATATTAAAAAATAATTAATTACGTTAAATTTCAATAATAAAATGATTAAATTACACTTATTAATTATAGAGTAATAGATAATATGTGCATTAATTATAGAGTAGATGATAATAATATAATTGAAAAAAAAAATTAAAGTTTTATTGATTTTCTAAAGTGACAGATATTTAAAAAAAAATTCATTCAAAAAACTTCAAATAAAAATGAACAGATGAAGTATAAGGTTGGATATTAATACAGCATAAAAATCAATAAAATTATTACATATACTAAAAATAAATAAACTTGTCATAACCATAAAAATTATGTTAAATTGTTAACAAGGGAGCCAGTTGTAGAAAACATCAGTCTTTTTTTTTTTTTTGGTGAATGAAAATTGAAAACATAGTCTTAAATCTCTCATAATTCATAATTCTAAAATGGATTTTTGAGAGTTTTAAGGGGATATTAATGATATATTTATTTACAAACGATGGAAACATTGGTGGGGATGGCGTGAGATTCCCGCTAAAAACATTGTACATCTAGTCATCTACATCGAGTGGGATGTCTCCCATATCTTTCTTTCTTTTTTATTCTTTCTTTTTGCTATCAATTTTTCTTTTTTATTTCTTTCTTTATTAATAAGCAGAAGCTTAATGTTTTTAGCGGAATTTTTGTGATATTTGGCATTATGCTTCTGTTTTTTCTTTGGCATTTAGTTATAATGAGGAAGAATAATCCACCAAAGGAGAAAAATATACCAATGCAGCTAAACATGAATAATTTATGTCAAGTGTCTAATTGATTTTATATATATATATATATATATATATATATATATATATATATATATATATATATATATATATCCCTAAAAACAATAAATAATTTTATTTACTATATATATTTATTAACTAAAAATAAAAAATAATTTCACCTACTTGTACATATGTTTTCTTAAATTATTTGGTTATTATTTATAAATATATTTATATTTTGTTGCATATTTTAGGCATGGTATAGTAATAATTTATAGTTCTACTCTTTTACATTATTAATCATTTTCTATAATAATTTATTTTATTGTAAGTCATTCATTAACCTTTAATTAACATTGATATAAATTATATATAAGAAAGAAGTTTTTTTTTTTTTTTTTTTTATAATATATATAAGAAAGAAGTTATATATATATATGCGTGTGTGTGAGATTTCCAAAATTAAAAGGATTTGTTATATTTTTATCAAATTTGGTCAAAGATTTGTATTTTTTTTTTTTTTTTTGCCATTAACCCTTTCTTTCTTCTTCTTCTTTAAAGGGTATATAGCATTGTTTATTTACTATACTTGCCTTGACAAAAAAAAAAAAAAAAAAATCCTTTTTGAATTATATAGAAGAAAAAAAACGTGAACCCCAACTTTTTTTTAAAGGAATGAACCGTAAAAATTGTTATAAAATTACAAAATTATTAGTATTTAAAATATTAACTTGACATAAATTGATTAAGCTCCATTTATCAAAATTTACCTAACTTGAAAATTATAATATATGATTCATTTTAAAATTAAAATGAAGATATTTGAAATGTTGAAAAAAAAAATAGACATTGAAAAGGGGAAAATGAAATAAAAATAAAAAATAAAAGAAACAAAAGATATAGACATTTAGATGAAAAAAAAAAAAAAAACCCTGGAAACCACTTATATCAGAGCCAGGTTTCGATCCTGGGACCTGTGGGTTATGGGCCCACCACGCTTCCGCTGCGCCACTCTGATTATTGATAGAAAATACAATAATTTAAAAATATAAAAAATATCTAAACCTCTTTTTTTGGTTTACTATATTTCTTTCCTCTTTTGTATTTACCAAAAAACACAGAAATATATGTGCATATTATTTCTAGATTCCTAAAAGAGACTTGGAAAGACGAGGTGATTGCTTTTCAAAACAAATTATTAAATATATATATATTGTTATTAATGATATCATTAATCAATTTTTGTGTCTCGGACAAAATTCATCTTTCAATTTGGTTAAAAATATGATTCTAATATATAAATTTAGTTAATCAATAACATAAAAAAACAAATTTAATAATTAAGCTGGAAATTTTGTTCATAAAGATTTATTACCTTTATTTATAATATATTTAGCATTGAGATTAATTTTTTTTTTTTAACATGTATATGCCAGAAAGTTCTTTATCCATACCATTAAAAAATATATATATATAGATTCTTTAATTATATTATATTTTGTTTTTCCACATCATCAATATTTTCCATAGAAATTAATTTGGAGTTGCATCTTTTATTTATATTTATTTCTTATCTTTTTATTTTTGAAATGTAATGAAATTTCGACAGAGTTACGATATAATCGAAATATATCATATCTCAAATAGAGGTCACAAAATTAATTCCTGCACAAAATTATATTTCTAAAACAATTTCAACACCACCACTAAGATTATATTTGATTCATGAAATATTCAAAGAATATAATAATTCCACATGGAATATAATAGTTATTCCATGTGGAATTATTATTCCAAACTTTGGTTTAAATTTAAACAAAGAATTATTATTCTATTGAATTATTATTTTTCAAGTTTGTGGAATACATATTCCATAGTGAATTTAAGAATGACTATTCCACAATTTAAGAATAGCATATTTTCTTACTTGATCATCTTAAATTTATTTAATATTATCTTTTTTTATCTATCACTTCCATCCCACTACCACCACGACCATCCACCACCACCACCCACCACCCACCACCATCCTCCACCACTACCACCACTCACCACCACCACTCACTATCATTATCACCACCACATATATATTAATATATATGACATTTAATTGTAATTTTATTTAGAAATAATTAATTTAAATTCATGAATCAAAATAGTGGAATAATAATTATTTAGGAATAGCTATTTTATTCCTACTTATTATATTCCATAGGAATTGTTATTCTATTCCATATTTATTCAATTTCATGAACCAAATATAGCCTAACTACTAGTGCCTCACAACCATAAAAATATATATTTAACATCAAATTATTTCACAAATGGACAAAAGTTTACATAAAATTTTACAAATTTCTCAAACGAATCCTAAAAATCATAATTTCTCAACATTACATCTTTCACAAATTTTTAAGAAATTTACATAAATTTAATATTTTCATAATTTCTAAGCATTGTATATTTTACAAATTTATCTTAAAAACCAATTCATTTTTATCCTAATAATTAATTTATATTCTCAATAAAATTTATTATCCTAAAAATCATCATTTCTTAACATAATATATTTAACAAATTTTTAGGAAATTTACATAAATTTATTATTTTCTAAAATTTCTAAGCATTATATATTATACTAATTTATCTTAAATACCAAATCATTTTATCCTAATAATTAATTTATTTCACATCAATTTATTATTTTCTCAAATTTCTCAAATTTATCCTAAAAATCATTATTTATCAACGTTATATCTTTCATAATTTGTTTGAAAATTTACATAAATTTATTATTTTCTCAAATTTCTTAACATTATATATTTCACAATTTTTTAAGAAATTTACATAAATTTATTATTTTCTCAAATTTATAAGCATTATACATATTTTACTAATTTATCTTAAAAATCAATTTATTTTTATTATAATAATTAATTTATTTCACAAATGTCAAATAAATATTATCAAATAAAATTTATTTTCTCAATAATTATTCATTTTGGTCCCAATAACTAATTTTGGACATAATATTATACACATTATATGCTATTTTTTCCCATAGCTAACAAAATATTACCAATTTATTTATATTTCTTCCAAGATGACAATTAAATTTTATTCCTATTTTTTCCCAATTTAGCATAAAAATACAATAAAAAAATATTCCAATTAAATACTAACAGAAAATAACATAAAAATGACCAGCACAAAATACACAAATTGAACAAAATCAAAGATAACTAAAAATAAAAACAAAGGATAAATACAAAAAAAAAAAAAAATGGAACTTGGAATTTCGGGTGGGCAGAGGAGGCTGCTGGGGGGCTGGTCGACAATGGTTGTAGGTGGAGTGGACGATGGCTGCAGGTGGCTGTGGCAGCCGAAAGAGGGAAAAAGAGGAAAGAAGAAGAGGGAAGGTGGATGGCAGCCTGGCAGGAGGAAGAAAGAGAATAAGAGAAAAGAAAAAAGAAAAAAAAATAGACAGAGAAAAGGAAATGTAGTTATATTTTTTGACCTAATTTTACCTACAAAGATTTTTGTAGGTATTTAAAAAATTTCTTAGCTAATGGGTAAAAAAAAAATGAAATTTTTTACCTATGGAATTAATTTTATGTAGGTAAAAAATTTCGTAGCTGATTATGTAGGTAATTCCATAATTGATAAGTAAAAAATCTAAAAATTTTACTTAATTCCATAGGTAAAAATAAAATTTATGTAGCTAGTATGTAGCTAATTCCGAAGCTAATGGAAAAATTATTGCGCCAATTTTTGGCACCTCAATTTACCTATGTAATTAATTTCACAAGTAAAATTTATAGGTAAATTGTAGCTAATTTCGTAAGTAACATATGAAATTTTTCCTCTTTATAAATTGTAGGTAATCTGTAGCAAATTACCTACGGAATTGCTTCAGTAGGTAAATCGGTATTTTATTGTAGTAAATAAGATTTGTAACATAACTCACATATTTATAACACATTTATGTTTTTTCTTTTTATACAGTTAAATCTCTATAAATTAATAGTTTTTTTACCACAAAAATTTATTAATTAATCAATATATTAATTAATCGATAAATTAATAATTTATTAATTTATATATTAATCAATAAAAAAATTAATTTATCGAGGTATTTTTATTTATTTTTTTTTCTAAAACATTGAATTTAGTATGTATTTATATTATGATTATATGAATATTACCTAATTACCGAATTACGAATTGTCATTATTTTATATATTTGTTTAACCAAAATAAGTTTATGATGTAATTAGTCTCATTAAATATAAGTCATGAATCTATCCATTTTTGCAACAAATTAAAATTATATTTGATGTATACTTAATTAATATACTTCACAAACATTAATTAGTCAAGTAAAAACTTATATATTTAAGTGGTAAAAACAATATACAATATCACAAATGCTAATTAAGTCAAGTATGTATATATATAATTTTTTTGAATAAATGTATATATATAATTTTGATGTATAAGGATAATATTAATTTAAATATCATATGGGACCTATGTGTGTGTGTGTTTTTTTTTAAAGTATTATCTTATAAATTTTGCGAATTATCAATTTACCATATTGGTCCCAAGTCAAGACTGACCAAAAATATTATTTAATCGAGATTATTAATTTATTGAGTATTAATTTATCGAGATTATATTGTACTTCCTCCGTCCCATTTTGTTTGAAATATATTTTTTTTGCACAAAGTTTAAAAGTATATTAAATAATATGTTATTTTTCTCTTTATGCCTTTCTATTAAATAATATGCTATTTTTCCCTTTATGCCTTTTATTAAATACAATTTCCTATAAATTTTATGGGAAAAGTTGAATTAATATCTAATGAAAAAATAGATATAAAGGGTAAAAAAAATGTTAAAAATAAAAGTGGAATATACTTTTTGGGACATCTCAAAAAAAAAATGTCCCAAATAAAATGTGACGGAGGGAGTATGTGTTTTTATATTTGTATGAAAAAGGAGCCATAACAAGTGAATAAATATAATTTTTATATTCTTAAAAAAAAAAAAGTTCAACTTGATAACAAAAAGGTCAGTTTATCTTTTCTTTATTTTTAAATATTTTATCATATATTTTTCCTTCTATAGCATAATGGTTTTTTTAATATATATATTTTTTTATCATTATTTATGTTTACAAGTGTTAAATATATAAATAGTAAAATGTACACTTATATTAAGTAATTAATTTTAATTGAGAGCAAATTTAAATATTATTACAGAATGTATCATTAAAATGACAATTATCATTTAAATATTTAGATGTTTAGTTATATTTATTTATACTTTTGTAAATTTTCTTCTTAATATTTCTTAATTTTTTTAAATGTATTATTTAAATTATTAAAAAAATTATATTGTATAACTTAAAATTATAATAAATTAATATAATATAAAAATATAGTTGAATCATGCAGCACACTAGTATAAAGCTAGTGAAACAAAAAAGATGGAATTGTTGCCAAATGACCATAAATATTTGGCAAAACCATGCCTTTTTTAAGCATGAAAAGAATTCCTCTTGTAGGTATGATTTGAATCTTGACAGCAGGATCAACGGTTGGGGCAACAGCCCATCAGCTGCTGGGTGGAGTTGAGAATCCAATTCCTCTTCTTGAAGCAAAGGAATATGTGTATCTGTGCAATACCCATTATTATTAGTATTATAAGGTGCTAAATTGCTAATTGAAGTTAATTTTGGACAGACCATCAACTTCTGTTTGTAGTGAGAATGTTATTGAAATGTAAAGAAGATAAATTGAGAGAATAATAATTTGCGAAAGAAAATTATTTGAGAATTTTTTTTAGACATAATTTTGGATGTCATAAACTTAAAAATTAAATCAGACAAAATTTTAAAGTATAAATTCTAATACTATGTTATAAAAATATAAAGAAAAAAAATTTGAAAGAATAATTGAGAGAATAGTATTTCAGTATATGTTTGTTTTATGCTAATCATGCTAACAGAGAATATGGAATATCTTCATATAATAGATCAATAGAAGTGGGCTATGGGCGGACTGGTATTCAATTATTTGACCAGCCAGGTTCCTTTTAGCTAATAGCTAGGTTTCGTTAGTAATCCTTTGGCAAAAAAAAAAAAAAAAAAAGGGTTTCGTTAGTAATCTTTTCAAGCAACAGTTATTCCCCGGCTCCACTCCCAAAAGTTAAACATATTAAAGTAAATATAAATCATATTAAAAGCATAAATTCATTCTCATACTTTGCAACTATGTTGTACGAAAACGGAAACGAGAAAACGAAAAATGAAAAAATGAACGCGCGAAAACGGTATTTTCAAAAAATATAGGAAACGAAACGTGAAGAAAACGAGCAAATATAAAAAAATATGAGGGTATATTTATAAATATTAATTTATATACATACAAAAAATATAATAATTTATAAATATATATTTAATAATTTTAAGTATATATTATAAATATATAATTATAAATATATAGTAAAAATAAAAAATAATAATAATAATAATAATAATAATTATTATTATTATTATAATAAAAAATGAAGTCGGATGTAAATATTTTTATTTAGGGGTTGATATGAACAAGCTGACTTTTTTTTTTCTCAGTTGAAAACAGATTTCTGTTTATGGAAACGAGTTTTTAACTTTTTTAAATTACAGAAACGTACCCGAAATGTTTTGAAAATTCACGGAAACGTGCCCGAAACGTTTTTCAAATTACGAAAACGTATCCGAAACGTTTCGAACAAGTTTCCGTGAGTTTCCAATCAGAAAACGTTTTCGAAACGCAAAAACGTCACATTGTGAGAGTTTCCGTGCATCATAATTTTGCAAAATAGACTTTGGCAAAAAAAAAAAAAAAAAAAAAACTTTGCAAAATAGACTCCTTGAAAGTATAAGATTTTACAAAATTAACCAGCCAAAGTAGATGCAAGACTGAGTTTATGTATTTAGCCATATAAATAGTATAGCATGTATCATTTTTTTTTTTTTTTAAATTCCTTAACTCAATTGAATAAAAATAAACGGATAATTAGAGGGAATTAAAAAAATAAAATGTAAGTATGTTAAAAGAAAATTTTAGCTACACCTGATGTATATACGAAATTTAATAAGAGAATTACATGTAGGTGTAAAGAGGATTTTGATATATTTACACTGGCAAAATAATGAGTATAATCGTAATTAAATTTTAAAATACCAATGATTGATTAGTTTGGTGTATAAAAAATAGTTAAACTAAGAGTAGCTAAGAATTTTCTGTATGTTAAACTCTTAATTTCATTTTTAAATGATGTTTGAAGGAGATTAAATGTTTATTAATCCCAAAATTCTTATTTTTCTTTTTTGAAAATATTTCCTTATTTTTCTTAATCTCACATTGAGTTGAGGGCTAAAAAGTAAATGTAAAGATTTCTTTAGATGATTTTAAGTGAAGAAAAATTTAATCAATATAATTCTTATTTCTATTTTTTTTAATAAAAAGATATTTATACTATTTTTTTACTCTAAATGTTATTATATTATTGAATTAGTACATACACACCAAGTACTGACATGATTTACTCATAAAATTATATTTAGGGTGCTTTTGGAAAAAGAGTTTTTCAAGAAAAAATTTTATATATTTTTTTAAACTGCTTTTAAGCAAAAATATGTAAATTGATATTTTTCTCACTTATTTGAAAAAAACAATTAATAAAAATTAATCAATTAAATAACAAATATTCTAAAAATATTTTTTTAACCTCTAACAGCAATCTCAAACATAGCCTTATTATTCTTTAAATCTCTTCTAAAATATTTTTAGATAAAATGCAATTGATTGATTTTCATTTGCATTTAATCGTGTATATATCTTTCCTTAACTCATATTATTAAAATTTTTTGGCAAAAAAAAAAAACTATTAAAATTTAAAAACAATACGCCGTGAGCGGCTGAGCCATGACCAACGAAGCCTATTTCAATTGGGCACTAGCCCAAAGGCCATAATCATTACTAATAGGATCATTAATAAGATTTTGCAAAGATATAGCTTACATGTGATTAATTGAATCGGAAATTACAATAAATATAATTTTTAAACTTTTTTTAAAATATATTATTGTATTTTTAGATTTTCAAAAATATATATTTTTTTATATTTATAATATATTTTTAATATATTATTGACAGTGAGATATTTTTGAAATATAAAATTTAATAAGTTATTTTTTTATAAAAAAAAAAAAGACATATTTGAAAAAATATATATATTTTTTAAATATTTATGTAAAAATCCCTTAATTGAAAGAACATTCACCCAAATGGTACATCAACTTGTAGCCTTTTAAGTTGTCTCAAGTGGGATTATGAAAAGGATTAAAGATTCGCATCGTATGGGGGAATTCATCATCTTTCTTGATTGGGCATATTTTTTTAATATTTTAATTAATTTAATCTAAAAGTTGAATCAATTATCTGAAATTATTATTGTTGTAAAATATAAAAAAAACAAGATGGAGACACTAAAGAATCCCCAATAGCATTCTGAAATTTATTATTTTAATCTATAATTTATTTTAATACAATATCACATCATCTTTTTGTGATTATTGATTATTAAATTGTCATAAGATCCAAAATCTTTACTAGTTAAAGATATCAACAATTGGAAATCGAATTAGTGGAATCAGCAATGTAGATTACTGTTCTTTTTTCTTTAGGAATGTTAAGCTCCCCTTTAGTGATCTACTCCTTCGTCTTGTAACTTTCACAAAAGGGTAAAATTACAATCACTCTCTAAAATTTCACTTAATGTATTAGTCAGTTTTTAATGTTATATTATCTAGTCAGATATCAATTATTTAATCTTTTCGTTCAAAAGTATGGGATTTTAATTGTTAATTACATTTTAAAAAATCCTTTGTATATCGGTAAAACCCTTCCATTTTCAGCAGTCGAGGGAAAAATTTATTAGATCTATATTATTATATAAAAATATAAATGTGTCAAGCTATTCATAAATTATTCAAACTTAGCTCATAAAATATTTAAATTTAACTCAATTTTAATTGAGTCGAGTTTGAATTCAAGTAGTTTGATAACCAAGTTGAGCCGAATTCGAGTATTTATAATAATTGACTTGGGTGACTTGTAGATTTAATTAAGTATTTTGAAATTTTATATAATTTTTAAATATGTTTTATATTATATATAATAATTTATTAATTCAATTTTAAGCTCAAACTTTTTTAAGTTTATTCGAGTGTTATTTTGACATTAATAAATAAACAAGTTATTTTTTAATGACAATTAAGTTTAATTGAATCAATTAAGTTTAATTGAATCAAGTTCTAGTTTTGAATTTAGTTCAAGTTTTAAAATGAAAATTCAATTGAATTTGAATTAAGTTTCAAATATCGTTTTTTAATTGAATCAAATTCGAAATCAATATTATTTTGACTTGATTTGACTGTATTATACCTCTAATTTTATAATTAGATGATTCAAAACGTGTTACTAATGAGTTATCATTTTTCAAAACCTTTATATATAGAATTGAAATGAGAGTTTTGATGGAAAAAAAAAAAAAAAGAGAGGGAGAGAGAGAGAGAGTTTTGTTGATATATTAGGATATTTTAATTTTTTTTGGTACTTAGTTTTTTTTAATTATTATTAATGGTTAAAATCACTAAATTTTGATTTGAATAATTAAATAATAGAAATATTAGTATGGATATAATATGGAAACCAAAAACATATTAAAAGTCAGTTTAACATTACTATAGAACACCATATTTTTTAAAATTTTAAAATTTATTTATTTTTTTAATTTTTAATTTTTTGTTTTTTTACCTATTTTTAGAGAAAAATATGATTTACCCTACTTCTCTTAAAAGTCGAATACCAAAAAGTAGCTATTGAAAAGAAAAATCAAAAAATAAAAAATCAAAAGCAAGTGAAAAAAAGCCATGTCAAACTCGTCCTAATGCTCTTTTGTAAAAGCATCTTTTACCTTATTATATTAGAAGTTACAACATTACTTGTGTAGAGAAGACTTACGCTCATTAGCCATTCTTTTATTACAAAGCCACAAATTAGCCCCACCATCTCAATTTCCCAACAAAAGTATTCCAAGAAGAGCAACAAAAGTGACACTTATGGCGAGAAAGATAGGGATGTAAATGAGTCAAACCGTTCGCGAGCAGCTCAGTGTTTGATTCGATAAAACGAACAGCTCAGTGTTTGGTTCGATAAAAACTCGTTCGCGTTCAGTTTTTTTTATAAACGAGTTAAACTTGAGTCTTATTTTAAGATTCGATGAATAAAAAGGTCAAATTTGAATAAAGTTAAGTTCAACTTGATTAGACTCGTAAACAGTTTGATTATTATTATTATTATTATTATTAACTTGATAATTTTGACACTTCAAAAAATATATTTTAATACTCCTATAAAATTTTTGATAATTCAATTTGACTGAAATATACATTCTCTTAATTAATATAATCTAATATTTCCTTATTATATAATCTAATATTCTAATTTTTAAAAATATTTTTTTATAAATTAATATTTTTATAATACATGTGATACTCAATTTTATGATTGATTTTTTTTCATTAATTGGATGATTTTATTTTTATAGTAGTTTTAAGTATTTTTGTTATAGTTATTTTATTAAAAATAAATATTTAGGAAGTTGAGTATTTTGATAAATTATAAACGAGTTTCAAAATGAGTCGAATTCGAGATCGAGATTAGCTCAATTATAATTTATTAATGAGTCAAACTCGAGCTTAAACGAGCCGAGCTTAAACATGATTTTCAAGCTCGAGCTCGAGTTTGAAAAAAAAAATATCGAGTCAAGTCCGAACAAGTTAAAATTCGGCTCGGCTTGATTACACCCCTAGAGAAAAGAATAGACCCAGTTGAGTTTCTCACCAAACTTGGCATTACTCATAAATAATTTGCTCAATTTTCTCCATGAAATGTATGAAAGTTTAGAAATTTGGACACAAAAAACAAAAATTGTATATGATGTTTGGTTGGAAAGAATGTTTAGGAAGATGGAAAAAAAATTATGTCATGAGCTTGCAGTAGATTTTCATTTTATGGCTGCTGATATACATGATAATGATTCAATTGTTTTTTTGTATGCACAGAGAATTTCTTCCATTGAAGTGTTGCTAGAAAATTTTTCTTTTTTCCTTCTAGTTTTTTAAGGGTAATTTACTTATTGATTTACTAGGTCATTGGTTTCTCAAAATAACTTCTCAAAGAAATTTCACTCAAATTACCAGGTATTATTTTATCCATTTTATTAATTTTATGATTTTTTTTTAACTCTAGATTTATTTGATTTGATAAAATGGAGGAGAAATGTATGTATAATTAGTAGATCCCAACTCATTGACCCAAATTAATATTGATGGGGAATGAGTGTGAGGGATAATAGATTAATTTGATAACTGTCTAGTTTAAATTTATTTGTGTTTGATTTTTATTTTGATAATTTTAATATAATGCTAATAGAAAATAATAATAAAAAAAAAAGTAAGAAAAAATCATATAGTTTTCTAAAAAAAAAAAGAAAAAAAATCATACAATATTTGGAATAATTGAAAATGAAATTTAATTAGCTTGTATTTTGAATTCATTAATTTTATTGACTTGTATATTCACTTATTAAATTTAAAATTTATTTGTAAATTTTATTAATTTTGGTAAAATTTAATCAAATTATATAAACAATTTTATAGAGGAGTAACTAAAATTTATATTCTAGCTCGTGCTAACTAAAATTTATGATTCCACTCTTGATGATATATAAACCTATTCATGGGCTCGGGTACTCGCCCGGTCCGTCCAAGCCCGCTCCAAAATCATAGGGGTTGGACAATATATATTGTTTATAAGCCCGGTCCGGCCCGAGCCCGATTAAAACCCTTAAATTTTATGGACGGACCTGGTTCCCAACTTTATAAGGTATATATATATATATATATATATATATATATATATATATATATATATATATATATATATATATATTTGAAATTTCTTGAGTTTTTTAGTTGTTTGTTTAGATTTTGAAATTTCAATATATATTTGTATAACTTGGCATTACTCATAGACAATTTGCTCAATTTCTCCGTGAAAAGTATGAAAGTTTAGAAATTTGGACACGAGAAAAATTATATATGATTTTTGGTTGGAAAGAATGTTTAGGAAGATGGGAAAAAAAAAAATATTATGTTATGAGCTTGTAGTAGATTTTCATTTTATAGCTGCAGATATACATGATAATGATTCAATTGTTTTTTGTATGCATAGAGAATTTCTTCCATTGAAGTGCTGCTATAAAATTTTTCATTTTTCCTTCTAGTTTTTTAAGGGTAATTTGCTTATTGATTTACTTAGGTCATTGGTTTCTCAAAGTAACTTTTCAAAGAAATTTCACTCAAATTACCAGGTATTATTTTATCCATTTTATTAATTTTATAATTTTTTTTACTCTAGATTTATTTGGTTTGATGAAATGGAGGAGAAATATATGTATAATTGGTAGATCCCGACTCATTAACCCAAATTAATGTTGATGGGGAATGAGTGTGAGGGATAATAGATTGATTTGATAATTGTCTAGTTTGAATTTATTTGTGTTTGATTTTGATTTTAATAATTTTCATGTAATGCTAATGGAAAAAAAAAAAAAAAAAAAAAGTAAGAAAAAATCATACAGTTTTCTAAAAAAAAAGAAAAAAAAGAAAAAAAAATACAATATTTGGAATAGTTGAAAATAAAATTTAATTAGCTTGTATTTTGAATTCATTAATTTTATTGACTTGTATATATTCACTTATTGAATTTAAAATTTATTTGTAAATTTTATTAATTTTGGTAAAATTTAATCAAATTATATAAACAATTTTATAAAGGAGTAAATAAAATTTATATTATAGCTCATGCTAACTAAAATTTATGATTCCACCTTTGATGATATATAGACCTGTTCATGAGTTCGGGTACCCGCTCGCCCCGCCCCAAAATCATAGGGCTTGGATAATATATATTATTTATAAGTCTGGTCCGGTCCGAATTCGATTAAAACCCTTAAATTTTATGGACAAACCTGATCACATATTTCAAAAGTCGAGTCCAACCCGATTTTATAAGGTATATTAAAATATATATATATTTGAAATTTATTGAGTGTTTTAGTTTTTTGTTTAGATTTTGAAATTTCAATATATATTTGTATAACTTGGCATTACTCATAAACAATTTGCTCAATGTCTCCGTGAAAAGTATGAAAGTTTAGAAATTTGGACACAAGAAAAATTGTATATGATATTTGGTTGGAAAAAATGTTTAGGAAGATGGAAAAAAAATATTATGTTATGAGCTTGTAGTAGATTTTCATTTTATGGCTGCTGATGTACATGATAATGATTCAATTGTTTTTTTGTATGCATAGAGAATTTCTTCTATTGAAGTGCTACTAGAAAATTTTTATTTTTCCCTTCTAGTTTTTTAAGGGTAATTTGCTTATTGATTTATTAGGTCATTGGTTTATCAAAATAACTTCTCAAAGAAATTCCACTCAAATTACCAGGGATATTTTATCCCGACTCATTGACCCAAATTAATGTTGATGGGGAATGAGAGTGAGAAATAATAGATTGATTTGATAATTGTCTAGTTTGAATTTATTTGTGTTTGATTTTGATTTTAATAATTTTCATGTAATGCTAATGGAAAAAAAAAAGTAAAAAAAAAATTCATACAGTTTTCTAAAAAAAAAGAAAAAAAGAAAAAAAAAAGCAGTATTTGGAATAATTGAAAATGAAATTTAATTAGCTTGTATTTTGAATTCATTAATTTTATTGACTTGTATATATTCACTTATTAAATTTAAAATTTATTTGTAAATTGTATTAAAATTTATGATTCCACCTTGATGATATATAGACTTATTCATGGGCTCGGGTACATGTCCGGTCTGCCCTAAAATCATAAGGTTTGGATAATATATATTGCTTATAAGTCCGGTCTAGCCCGAGCCCGATTAAAACCCTTAAATTTTATGGACAAACCTGATCACATATTTCAAAAGTCGAGTCCAACCCGATTTTA
>CATKHJ010393981.1:0-12071 GCA_949750685.1 Vernicia montana | reverse complement strand
TTTTAGTACCAATAACATTTAATGTTGAATATTTAATTTATAAAATACATTAAATAAAATTCAGTATACTTCCATAATTGATTTAATATCTATTACTGTTTATACAAGTCATGAATTTCAAACCAAATAAAAAGTTACAGCAAACAGTATTTATTAAATAAAAAACAGTATATTTCTCGCAAATAATTAGTATCTAATACAAATTCAGTATACTTACACAATATAATTATTATCTACTACTATTTATACAAGTTATGAATTTTGAAAAAAAAATAAAAAATTACAGCAAACAGTATACATTAAATAAAAAAAAGTATACTTCTTAAAAATAATAAGTATTTAATATTATTTAATATTTTTTTATATAATACATTAAATAAAATTCAGTATACTTTTACAATATAATTAGTATCTATCATTGTATATATAAGTCATGAATTTTGAACAAAATAAAAAATCACAACAAACAGTATACATTAAATAAAAAATATATTTTTAACAAATAATTAATATCTAATATTATTTAATATTTAATTTTATTTTTCAAGAAAATTGAAAAAAAATAAATGTTAAAATTAGATAATTTTTCAAAAAGAAAATCATAAAATATTTACTGAACTAATTTAAAACCATTATAAATTTTATTAAATTAATGATTTATTACAAAATAAATTTAAGAAGTTAAAAAAAATTAAAAAATAATTAAAAAGATATAAATATAAAAACAGAAAGTAGAGAGATTATAAATGTTAAAAATATAAAAATTAGTACATATGAAATGATGTAAATTCCTTTTGACAAAATTGTACCGACGTGGGAAAGGGTCATGTATAGAAGCAGGATTGCACTATAACCCAACACGTGGTGATTTTTAAGTCGATCATTTTATGCGGGACAATTAGCCATGCCACTGTCTGGTTCAAAATCAGAATACTCGCTAAAAATTGAATCGAAATTGAATTAACAGTAGCCATGGTTTTGGTTTAATTTTAAACTATTATTGTTTATAGTCCAATTTAAATCCTATAAAACCTTGAATCGTAATCAAAATCACCACTTCGATTTCAATTTAAACAGCCAAAAATCTAAAACTTTTGGATTTTTAAGAGTAATTTAAAAAAAAAATTAATAAATTATTTTAAATTCGATTTAAAATTAAACTAAAACCATATTAATTGAAATTAAAATTGAACCGTCTATCTATGATTCGATTCTAATTCCATGAATTATTAAATTAAAATCACCGAAATGATTCCAATTAGATTTTGATTTAAAACTGTGGCCGAGTCTACACCAAATTGGTTGGCCAACGACCAACCCTGGTTTTTTGGATGCCAACCAAAAAAGACCTTCAGAAAAAAAGTGGGGCCAGTGGGCTCCACTTTTTTTTTTTTTTTGTGGGGTTTCTCTTCTAACTGGAGTGGGCTAGGCCTCAGGAATGGGACTTGGGAAATGACTAACAGCAGGACAGACCCAAACCAAGAAAAAAAAAAAAATATATATATATATATATAGATTTTGATTTGTATTTTTTTGAAATTAATAATTTTAGTAATATATATTACTGCACAATGAAAAGTATACATTTTAAAAAATTAAAGTGTTTCATAATATTATAATTTAAAAATTAACATATAATAATTTTTAAATTTTTAAATTTTTAAAAGTCAAAATGTGATCTTACTTAAAATATTAAAAATCATAATGTACGATATATATATATATATCTAATAAAATATTAAAGTCTTGAGTCAATATTAAACTTCAAGAATCATATTATTAATTTTATATGAAGACAAATTTTGAATTTTTTCATTAGTTCAAATAATAAAATATACAATTTATTTCTTACACATAAGATAGTAAAACTTTTTCATTATGATGACAATTATGTTAAAGTTTTCATATATATATATATATATATATATATATATATATTGTGAGGATGGGGGGTTTTATTATGTTGACTCTATTGAAATTATTAAAAATAAAATTGGATCAATTTTTTACTTCTTTTTGATAATTTTGGTTGAAATTTATATACCTTTGAAGAACAAGTAATTTTATCAATTTATTGATTGCAATAATATTTAGATTACATTTAGTATGACGTAATGTAATTAACTATGTAATGGAATGAAAAATGCAATATAATAAAGATAAAGATGTAATGTAATATAATGAATATTATATTATTTTGTTTGGAAGTGTAAATGAAATAATCATATAATATAATGATTAAAATAATTAATTATTTTATAATTATCAAAGTAAGATATTAAATTTTAAATTATATTTATTTAAATTAATTAATTATATTAAAATTAATATGATAAAAGAAAATATAAATATTAATTATGGTATAAAAGATAAATATTAATTGTGTTGTAAAAAAGAAAACAGGTAACTAAGAACTTTTTGTTGTAAAAAAAATTAGACCATTAAAAAATTGTTGTAAAAAAAACATATCATTAATTTTTTTTAAAATAATAAAAAAATAAAAACAAGCCATGCAAAAAATATTTATTGTAAAAAAAAAAAAGGAAAAATTTTATTAAAAAAATTATTGCAACAAAAAAAAGAAAAAAATTATAGGAAATAACAAATAAAAAATGTAATGGACAATATATATTTTTTTGAATGTAATAATCATTACATTTTTTAAGATATGGAAAATTAATAATGTAATATTCATTATATTACATTCAAAATTATTTACTCAATCAAACAAAATAATACTCATTATATTACGTAATTAATTACGACTTACCAAATATAGCTTTATTATTTTATTATTATACACAATTCACAATTTTCTTTTCTACAGTAAAGAACTAGTGGTGGAGGGGGAAGACTTGCCGCACTTGAAATATTGAATTAGCTAGTCCAGTAAAATAACAAATCAAGGCGATGTAAAAAAAAAAAATTAAACTGGAACGGCTACGCTACGTAAAATTAGTAAATGTAGCCATCACGAGAGCTGAGTTATGGGGTGTGCTAAAGGGTCTTCAATTAGCCTGGGACCTGGGTATTAAAAAGGCCATTGTGGAAGTTGATAGTCATTGTGCAATCCAGTTAATTCAAGGCTCCTCAAGATTGCCTAATGCTACTGGAGCCATCATTTCGGAAATTCGTGGGCTGTTGAGCAGAAATTGGGAAGTTCAGATTATGCACGTTTATAGGGAAGCTAATTTTGCTGCTGACTGCTTGGCCTCCTTTGCTAGCTCTCTTGCTGTTGGATTTCATTGCCTTGACTATCATCCTACTGAGTTGAATCATTCGCTTCTTCATGATCTTGCTGCCATTTCCCACCCTCGTTATGTAAGGGTGTAGTTCCTGGGCTTTTGCCTTGTATGTAACCAAAAAAAAAAAAATTAGTAAATGGAAGGTGGAAGCACTGAACCAAAGCAGCTTTAAAATTATGAACAAGTAGCAGATAGATACATGGCCTAATGGTAAAGTATATATTCCTCTAAGTAATAAATCAAGTTCAATTCCTCTCCTCAGTACTATAAAAAATAAAAAATAAAAAAAAATTATGGACAAGTATGAATTAAGAAATGAACAATTGCAACTTGCAAAAGGAAATATGAAACGGAATTTACCCATTTTGATTTGCAAAAGGAATGAGGACTTGCCGGAATTAATGTTTGGCTCCAACTTCTGCCTTTGATTATTGCCTTATTGTTCAGCTTCAACAACCAGAGAAAAACAACCAGGGAAACTTCCATGCCAGTTTCAGCCTTTCAGGTGTATCTAAAATTCAATCATGGATTCATGGGTATATTTTTTAGGCTCTTGGTAGAGAAACTCCACATTTTAGGGCATATTTGTTACATACTAAGATTGAGAATATAATCTTATTTCAAGAAAAGGATTCCATTTTTTTCTTTGATACACAAATAATCTAAAAATTTTTCTATTTTTTTTTCTATTTAAATAATTTTAATGACTCTAATTTTTATTGATATGAAATATATTTTTAAGGATAATTATTAATCTAATTAATAAATTCTAATTAATTATTTAGAAAATGATGTTGAAAATAAATGTTTAAGGTTTTAGAATCATATTTCACTTGATTCTTTTTTTTTTTTTAACATGTAAATACCAACTTCATTACTTCAAATCAAAAGATAATATATCAACTAAAAACAAAGGAGTGCAGTATGACCACTCTATAAAGTCAGCAAAAGAACCAGCCATCCTTGCCAATATATGGGCAGCTTGGTTCGCAGATTTTTTCACAAAAACACAGCAAATATTGCTTAGTTCTGACAACAAACGTTTACAATCATTAATAATCAATCCTAAGGGAGAATCAATGTTAGTTTCTGCGTTAATGGCCTGGACTATATATTGAGCATCTTATTCACAAATAACGTTGGAGATATTATCACATTTTATCCAGCTGAAAACCTCACGAATACCAACTGCCTTAGCAAATTGAGGAGACAAGATATCTTCTTTAGGTTGAGAAAAAGCATGAATAAGATCCCCTTCGTGGTTCCTGAGAATCCAGCCAACACTTCACTTGGGTTGATCTTCAAAAATTGCAACATCAACATTCATCTTAAGATTTCCCAATGAAAGTTTGTGCCAATGCACCTGGTGCAGAATATATTGAGGAGACGTTGTACTGGACTTAGCTTGAGCTTGTTGCCATGAATTAAGGAAAGAAAGGGCCTCATTAACCACAACATCAACACTAGAAAAGTTACCATCCCATAATGCTCTATTATGATATTTCACTTGATTCTGATTTCAAGAAGTAACAAACAAATTTGGTACTACTTTTTTAATAGAAATATACAGTCCACTTAACTAATTAATTAGAATAGATGAAAATCCGTTTTGGGCCTTAATAAGTTAGTATACCCTGACCTGGCCTGGCCAAATTTTTTAAAGGGCATTAGATCCCTGGGCTTGGGTTGGATAAAAATTAATCTGTTGGGTTTTATGGGAGCCCAATGCCATGAAACGGGAGTGTGGAGAGAGACAATTATAAAGATGGTGAATGGTGATTAACAACAGTTCACTAGTAAAGTTAAAACTAAGTTAATCGTTAGTCCATTCTGTGCTAAACACATAGACCCCACACACTCACAAAATTCTTCTGAGGAATAATTTGACCACCAGCCATCCATTTATGAATTTTCTTTTAAACAGAGACAGGGACATGTAGATCCAAAAAAGAAAGAAGAAAAAGAAAAGCCCATAAAAAAGTACAAAAAGTCGCAATATGCTACTGGATAAGAAATAATTTTAAGTATCATCCACCTGAGACGAAAACAAGGGCAAAAATAAAATATCATGTATTTATATTATATACACGTATAAATAATTAAATATCAGAAGATAGACAATTACTATCGGTGAAAATATGTTTAAAAGAGTATGTGATACTAAATATCAATATCGTAATTAGAAATTTTAGTTATCTCAGGTTAGATTATAAATATTTTAAAATTTACGTTTTTTTACTTTACAAAATAAGACACATTATACATCAAAATATTTATATATGTTTATAAGATTATAATTCTCATAAAACTAATAAAAAAAATCAAATAAAAACAATAAGCTATACAATGAGCAACTCACTAGAAAAAATAATTATTTAATCCAATTATCAAAAATATATTCGCATAATCACTTAAAAAAATACTAATAAATATATTCTCATAATCACAAATTAAAAAGGACTAATTATGCATATAAGTAAAAAAAAAAAAAATTATTAAAGTTGAATTTTTCGATTCTTCAAAAAATAAACTTTTTTTTAAATTGTCTCCAGTACCGCCACTTATTTCTTTATATAATATATATATATACTTTTAAGATAGTTGCCACTGCCCCTATTCTCACTAAATTTGTTATTTTATTAACTTAATTTTTTTTTTCTATAATAGTCCCTAGCCCCAATTTACTTTTGCCTCTGCTAAGTATTGATTTTACTGATTTAATAGGATTTTATGGATTGAAATTAAGAACAATAGACAACTTGAACCAAACAAAATAATGATACATCTAAAATCATTTTTTTTAAGGTTCAAAAAGATAATTTAACACCCATTTCTCTTATAATAAAGATTAAAGAAAAAGCAAGGCCCAAAAAGAATGCTAAAGTTGTGGGCATAATTTATGTATGATGTCCATGAGATCAGAAAAGAAAAATTAAGCATCACTTTAATTAAAAACAGAGTATAATTGAAAAGAAATGTGTTGATGTTACTTAATTAATTAATTTATTTTGATAATGCATTTTAATTATATATGTGACAATAGATTAATAGAGTCAAGTTATGGCATCTGCTTTCCTCACCCGTAAAGAAGAAATATGTTAAAATGTCAGCCAAATCAAAGACGTGCATGCCACAAAACAATATATAGAGGAAAAGAGGAATGAAGTAATTGAAATTATTGCACGGGGATTTATTTATTTATTTTTATTTTCATCAAACTAGTTGCATTTCCTTTGTTATTTTAATAATTATCCTATCACAATTCAATGAAATTTGAAACTGAAACCTTATAATAAAAATTTCAATCATTTTAACATTGAAATGTTGGCCCATGGACATGACTTTTTTTATGAATGTTTTGATGAAACAATCAAAAGTTTCCAAAGAATTGAAGAATGCATCATGCAAAATTCACTGGGAGCAATTAATAATGACAATCTATTGCGTACCAAAAATAACTTAACTTGTGCCCTATGGCAGAGATGCATGTGGTGGCATATTTTAAGATTAAAATGATGGGTAATATGTTTCACTATTTTTATATAATATAGTATATGATTAAAAAAAAAAAAAAAAAAATGTTAAAGAATAAAGATGAGCCAAGAAATGTTTACAAGTCAAAGCTTTAATTTGGCAAGACTTGGGTCCTTCAAGGGCTATGGCCATAAAAACTGTAGGGTTAAAGGGGTAGGAGTTGGGGACGTCTTTAAAGCTTGGGGTCCAAAAGCATGACATGCGTGTCCCAGCTGCACCACCAATGCCTTTGCCTTGTAAAACAACCCAATTTCAGACTCAGCAACAGATCTTTTGAGACTCTCTCTCTCTCTCTCTCTATGGAAAAAAAAAAAAAGTTAAAGTTTCTCTCTCTTTCTCTCACTATCTCTGTGCAGTGCAATTTTACTAGTGTAACATGACCTTACGTTTCCTATTCTGTTTGGATGGATTCTTTTCTTTTTGGACTTTTTCTCTTTTATTTTACTTTCTCTTCTCTTTTTGGAAGTTTCCCATCACACTCCTCCTCTTCCTCCTTACTTTTGAACCCAAATGAGTCCATGACTCCATGGCCTTTGCTCAGATAAAAAGGAAACTCTTTCAATTTCACTTTAAAACCTTTCCTTTCCTTTCCCTCTTTGGCTTAATTAATGGCAGTAAAATTTTGACCAAATTACCAAGCAATAAAAGTAAAACCTTTAATGATCCATTAATTACGTACTCATAATCCAAGCGTATATATTTAAATCAACTTACGAGTGCAACAATACTATGACTCACATTTCAATTTTCTTTCTCAATTCCAAATTCCAAATTTTAATGATCTCTTAGTTTTTGACTGATTGTGATTCAACTTTGTATTAAATTGATAATTTATGTGATGTAGTACATAATTCTTAAGTATATTGTTGTAATTATTATGATATAAGTCAACCATTTAACGAAGAATTGGAATTAGAATTGCGTTTATCTTGGGGCTTTGACTGAAAAATTTGATATAATAATAAGATTTGGAGAAAACTACTTTAAAATTTAGACTCGGAAATCAGCAATTGACATTTAGATTTTTAATTTTTAATTAAAAATGTTTGATAAATTTTACAATTGATTGTTTGAAAATTTATTGATCATTCAAAATTAGAATCAAACAGATTTTCACGTGGATTAAAGCAGTCGTAGTCTCGTAGATAAATTGCGAATTGGAATAGCACTGGAACCAAATTTACAGAAAAACTATTCAAGAATCAGTGGGGGTGTGGAGAGTGCGCGTGGGGGAGAATAATATTTACTTGTAAGTCGTCAAGTCCAAAAAAGTGCTGTAATTTCTGCAAATCTGCAATGGTAAGAGGGTCTCTGTAAATCTGTAAGACTCTACGCGTAATTGGGCTTTAGTCTTTTACTAGCTATATATATTTCTCTCTCAAGAACGAGTCTCCTCCTATAAGGTCAGCCTCAGACTGTTAAGGCTGTGAGCACTGAGCAACGTAAACATCTTCCATGTTTAATTAAAATAAAAAGGAGAAAAAATGTGTACAAAAGCAGCCCTCTCTTTACTCATTCAAAAGCAGAGAAAAGCTTACCTCACTCTCTGTTTCTTTTGAAACGCCATTTTCAATGCTGCAACTCCATACATATACACCCACACCCACACAAACAAAGCCTAAAACGAAGTGCAAAAGCTGTCTTTATCTCTTACCCTCTCCACGTTCTATCTATCTCTTGCACCCCACTATAAATTAAAACTCTTTCGTAAAACCCTAATAAACACACACCCAATTCTCTCTCTTTCTATATCTTTTCTTTTCATTTCACCATGGAAGCTCTCTACTTCCTCAAGTTCTGGAGACCCACCACCACCACCAACAACAACAACAATGATCATCGACCCTCTAGTGAAAATAGTGACACCACCCAGACTGCGACCGCTGTGGTCGACACAGATGATGAGTTCAATGAAGAGGAAGACTCTTTCTTTGAATTGGAGCTTACTGTGCCTGATTTTGACAACAATAAATGCGAAACCAAAAACACCACCACCCCACTAGACACCGATAGCAACTTATTTGACTCTAAGCAACAAACACTCCACAACTCGCCCAACAAAGCCGGCAATACCCAGCACAATTTTCCACCACCAACCGTTTCTCTGTCTCCTACTGATCTTCTCTCTAAAAGAAAGATCCTCCCTATTGAACCCATCTCTAAACCTCAATCTCCTATCTCTCTGCTCAAATCAGCTCCGAGATTTCGAGTCCTCATGTTCAAGAAATCTAAGTCAGTGGCTGCCCAAGATACTGGAAAAACAGGGGAAACAGAGGTTAAGGGTGTTTTTGTAGATACCCCAAAGAATAAGAAGCAAGAAAGCAAGCTTTTCACTGTTAAATTCAAGCTCAAAGAAGCCGCAAATGTATCCATTTTCACCAGAGATAACAGTTTGAGAAAGCAGATCTCTGATGATTCATTATCTGATGATTCTTCCAAGCGATTCTCTAAAGAAGTGATACAAAAGTATTTGAAGCTAATCAAACCCCTGTACATCAAAGTTTCTAAAAAGCAAACTGAGAAGTCCAAATTCTCAGGGGAATTATCAGTGCCATCACCTTCATCGTCTCCGGCTACTCTTTCTTCTAGTTCGCCAAAGAAAGAGAAACAGGGGAGTATACCAGCAGGGATTCGAGTTGTCTGTAAGCATTTGGGAAAGAGCAAATCTGCATCGGCGGCGACCACAGTAATGCCGCAAACGGTTTCTAGGAGAGATGATTCGCTACTTCTACAGCATGATGGTATCCAAAGCGCCATCCTGCATTGCAAGAAATCTTTCAATTCTTCTAGTTCTTCTTCTAGTTCTAGAGGTACATATCTTTATATACATTCATTTGTTCCATTTCTTAGCATTTTAAATTTCAATTTTTTTTTAACACTACTTGTTTTCAATCAGATTCTTCCCTGTTGTCGAGATTTGCAAGTGATTCTTTGTATGAGAAACCAATGGCTTCACCAAGAACATCCCATGTAGAGAACGGAATTAATTAGCAAATCCAAGCTCTATTTCTCAGTCTCCAGAGAAAAAGCGGGAAATATAATTATAAAATTGAAAGCTATACAAAGAAAAGAAATTGAATAGGGGCTCTGTTTTTGTTTTGTTGTAAAGGAAAGAAAAAAATTATTTTAAAAATAAAAAGAACAGAAATAATCAAAGGAGCTAGGTAGGTAGGTTAGTTTTCTGGATCCTTATTAGCCATGGACATGATGGTAAATGAGGACAAATGAGTTCACTTGTAGTTGTCTGTAAAGTTTGATGTGTCATTATGAGAAATTTGAAAGCAAGTCTAATATTAGATCTTTTCTTTTCTTTATGTATATCAGTATCAATATCTATATGTGGTCTTGTATTCTGCAGTTTGATATCATACTTCCTTTGAAATATTAGTCTAGTTGTTGTTCAAATAAAAGATGTGATCATTTCTCCATTTGAAAAACTGGAAAATGACCATTACTTCACTATTATTTTGCAAGAAAAACAAAATTTTACATTTTGTTTACATTTTGCAAGCATTCTTATTCCTTTGAAATAAGAATGCTTGCAAAATCAAGAATGCCAGTTTTTCATGGTACTTAATTTAACAAAGTTCCAATTTAATAGTTGACAGTAAAGTAGAAGCTTTTGAGCATAAAGGTTTCAAATCTTTGATCAACCAAGAGCTTATTCTTAAATTTATTTGAACTTATTTTTTAAAATAGATTTCAATTTTAAAAAAGAGAGAGGCATATAGAATTTGAAGTATGGCAATGATGTCTAAAATTTTTATAATTTATTGGTTTCACAAATACAATAAAATGAAGGGGGAATAAATTACCAACAAGATGCAGGGGATCTCTAAGCATTTTTATAACGACAGCATCTTTGCTTTTAAAAAGTAGTTTAGCACAGTAAGAAATCATTTTATCTTATTTATGTTGTAATTTTGAAGTTTAATTTTTGCTTAAAAAGAAAAACAGAACAGCTATAGCAGCAGTAGCCGTTGCTCTGTGAGTCTGTCCCTGGCCACAGGCCAACAATCCCATCAACTGACGAAGAAATGAATATTCAAATTGTCTCCTCACTTGGACTGGATCTCCTAGTTTGCAGCAGCTAGGAAACTGCTAGGCATATAAAATCTCTTTTTCAATCGTCTAATTGAGTTCTAGTAGTATTTTAGTTGGTGTCTTTGAAAGAACTGTGTAGAGTTTCAATTTTTATAACCAAATGGTAATTTTGACCTACTCTTACAGAATTCCAATTTCCCAATATTTTACTACCTATGAATAAATTTTTTTTTATTCAAATGGGACATTTGATTAGAAAAAAATTACCCTATTTTTACCCTTAGTGAAATAGTAGCAAAGAGCTAGACAAGTGAGGGTTTTATATTGGTGGGTTGTAGTGAATATCAACAAAAATAACACTTATCATGGAAAATTGCTCTTTGCTTGTGTGCACAAAGACAAGAAGAGATACATATGCACAAAAATCTATGGCATGATTTTTATAGGATGCAAATTCAATCAAGAGAAGAAACATAAACATAAATAAATAATGGAGAGTTGAAATTGTATATAGTAGTAAGAAATTTCAATGGAGAATAAAGAGAAGTGAAATGATATGCTTGTTTTTTGGGTGGTGATAATAAATGAGATGAGGACCAAAGAGCCTGCAAAATCTCTGCACTGCAAGAGCCCATAGAGCCAAGAAAAACCAAATTTCCAAAGCACCATCATAATGACAAGAAATGCCAAATGACCAGAAAACATAACCCCACATCCCATTTCAACCTTTCACCCTTCACCACCAAACACTGTACAAACCAGTTAGCATTTCAAGAAGCATATAATAAAGAACACCCTATCATTTGGAAAAAAAAATAAAAAGTAAAAAAAAATAAAGAACACCCTATCAGAAACTGCATGGACCCTCATTTCATAATTAAGTGGCATAAATATGTTTTTTCTTTTCAGAAAAATGTTTAATATATACATCACAATTAATTTTTCGATCTATAATTCGATCATGTTTACATGATCTAAAATAATTAATCAATAACTATTCATACCAATAAAATTTGATTTTAAATCATTTTTTCACTTTATCATAGATTTGTTTATAAGTAGGGTTTGAATTTAAAAAATCCCAAATTTTCAAATATTGGATCCATCTAATGTTGATTTTTGCTCATTTGGCTCATTATTTCATCCCACATTTGTGGACTTTGCATCCCACATTTGTGGACTTTGTGGTTAATTTGTGTTTTACACAAATCCCACATCGTTTGTGTATGGGTTTGGAGGAGGTTTCTA
>CATKHJ010393972.1:0-12583 GCA_949750685.1 Vernicia montana | reverse complement strand
ACTAGAGCAGCGATATACCTAACCACATGTGAGTCAAGGAGCCTCGCGTGGGTCCAACAGTACGTGCATGCTCATTACACCTTTGAAAGGATCAAAGGATTCGTCGCGGGGTGGATGATTTCACTATCGATAAGCAGACCTAAGGATGGTTACCCACTCGATGCTACTCACTATCCATTATTTTCCTAGAACTAGGTTTGGAGGCAAAGAGCCTATGCAAGTGATGCATGAAAGTCACAGCTATATTAAAAACCAAACTTTTTAACCAATTAGTAGTCATCTTATTTTCTTTTATTAAAAAGAAGGTGGTCCCCAGTGGAGTCGCCAACTGTAAGGCCTCGCCCGAGCACCTGTCCGATCCGCTAGAGGGGATCGAAATGCTCATTTGGATTTGAACTCACGATGGAGCCCTCAGGCTCAGATTGATTGATTTTGAAAATTGATTAAGAGTCGCCACCTTACTTTATTTTTATTTGGAAAAATATAAGATAAAAACCCATTTTGACTCCAATTAATATCCCAAAGGAAAAGATCACTAGCCTCGAAACCAAAGAGGATTCGGGGACTAGATTTTCGATTTATTTTAATTAATTAAGTTTGGCAATTAATATAGAAGTGACTTAAAATTGATTTCATGAATTATGTACAATATAACAAATGCATGATTATGTAAATAAAAGAAATAATTAAGAAATAATAAAGAAAGATAAAAAATAAAAAAATAAAAAGTTAAAATTACAATAAAAATTCGAATTAGGAGATACCTCCTCTAGCCCTTATGGGTTCTAGAGAAGTCACACATTCCCCAAACTAATCATAATAAAATCAATGTAACAAAAGAAATTAAATTAAAGTGAAGAAAGTGATAAGGGGAGAAATTGGTTAATTTTAATTGGATTCGATACTTGGACCAAGCATGCATGTGTATTCCTTTGAATGGGAATCAGAACCCACAAAGTTCTCCCTTCTTGCAAATGGGGTTTATTTAGTTAAATCACCTTATCATGTTTTGATTGATTGATTGATTGAGTTGATTGATTACCAGATTGAATTAATTATTTCAGATTTTACTTAACTAACCTAAGTGAATCAATTAAGAGAGAAAATAATTAGGTAATGAGCCTAAAGAAAAAGAAGAGAATAATCCCAATGAGGAAAAAATAAATAAAAAGACTAATCCCAAGGAGGGAAAAATAAATTAAATAAATAAAGAAAAAAAGCTTACCTTGCGCTTGAGCGGCTTTGGAGACTTGGCGGCAGGCTTGCCTCGGACGGCAGGGAACTTGCCTCGGATGGCGAGGAGAGGGTCGGCTCGGGAAGTCACAACCCAATTTGCTTTGCAAAGCAAGAAGCAATAGCAAAGCAAAAAATAAAAATAAAAGAAAATTTAAAACTCGGAAGCTCGTTCCTTGGCAGACCAAGCTTTAGGGGGATGGCTTGCTTGATGCAAAGGCTAATCAAGCAAGCCAAGGGATTTAGGAGTGATCCTGAGGTGAAGAAAACTGATTTGGGAGGTCTGAATATATATAGTAGAGAGGCTTGGGAACGATTTTCAGAGAATTTCAATGTGGAAAAATGGAGCAGGGACGCGCTGCCGCAGGCTGGCCCTGCGGTTTCGCAGGGGCCACTTGCGGTAGCAATTGGCTACCGCAGGGGCAGCATGTGGTACCGCAGGAGGAGCCTGTGGTTGCTATTTTATTATTATTAATTTACCTATTTATTATTATTATTTATTATTATTTTTAGTTGTGCAAAATTAAGGGTTCACACCAATATATTTTTATTTATTTATTTATTTATTTATTGTAATTTGTTGTTTTTGATTTTGTACGTTGTACATTTACAAGATACATCAGTACAAGTAATAATTTTTGTTTTTCAACAATTATGTTTCTTGGTGAGTTTGTTTGAATTTTTTCGTCTAAGTATTTTTAGATACTTGTATAAATCTTGCGTGAGTTCTTTTACTTCTTGTCTCTTTGTCTACATGTTCTACCCACTTTGTCTTGTGACTTAGGTAGTTGCTGCAAACTTTGAGTAATTACTCTTTAGAACAGAAATCTTCTATTACTTCATATTTTCTATAGACTTCAGGAAAGCTAAGTTCAAATCAATTTTGGAGGATAAGAATGAGAATGATCAACCTCTTAAAAGTGAAAGAAGAAATGCATCCAAGCCACCATTGGAGGAGAAGAAAATTGAAGATGAGAGTGAGACAATACTGATTTATGTTGTGGAGGCTACTAAAGATGAAGACTTGTTAATACCATTGGGGGTAGTTAATGAAGACTTTTCATTGAAGATTGAGGTTGAGAGTAAGGAGGAATTGATTGATTTTGTAAAAATTACTCAAGATAATGATTTTTTTTATTACCTTTAAGGGTTGCTAACGAAGATTTATGCCATCTTTGGAGGTTAATGAAGTTGTTCATGAAGAAATTCCAACATTCAAAACTCATCAAGAAATCGTGGAGGGAGAAAATGACATGATTCAAGTAGAATTACAAAAAGATGAAGAAGCAAAGAAGATTGACTTTACTTTTCAGGATAATAGAGTTGCTTCTTATTTATTTTTTTATTTCTAACAAGAATTTTGTATTGCTTAATGTGAATCCTCAATTTTGCACCTTCAAAATTATTTCTAAACTCTCCAAAACTGATCAAAATATTTTTCTATCCAAACTGACACTTTTTCAATCCTGACTGGACTTTTTGTACCAGACAACACTTTCCCAAAACAGACTAAATTTTTCTCAAAAATGATTGTTAAACTGTCTGATAATTAATTTCGAATTCACCGATACTGACCGGTAATTTTTTAGACTTCAGAATACCCCGGAAATTGACTCGAAAGTTTCAAAAATTGACCAAAAAACTGAAAAAAAAAAAAAAAAAGCCTGCTTTTACTGTCGTCCGTCGAAGCCCCTAGCAGAGCCGCCAGCCCTCCCGGCGGCTGCCGCCGGTCCTTCCAGTGCGGCGCCAGGTCTTCAATTTCCCTACCTTACTGACTTCAGTCCCGCCACGTCAGCAATCAGCGGAGTCGCCAGACCATCTGACGGCGCCGCTAGACCATCCGGCGGAGCCACTGCCAGGGCCTCCGATGGCTAGTCCCCCTCCTGCCTTGGAAATTTTATTTTTATCCCCTTTTTTAGCCCTTTTAACCCCATCCTTTTGGTCTTTTCACACTTTCTCTTCCCAAACTACCCTCACCTCACTTTGCCTATAAATACAACCCTCCCCTCCTTTATTTTCTACACCCCTTAAGCACTTGTTGATTGCTATCCATTTGTTTCTTCTTCTTTATCTCTTTAGTTAATTTTTCCACACTCATTTTGAGTAATCACAATTAATTAATTCATTAAAAATCAATTTTAATTAATTAATTAAGTTTTTTAATTAAGTTTTCACTCAATTTAGTTAATTAATCACTTTAATTAATTCATCTTTTTAATTAATTAAAATTGGGTAATTAAGCAATCAAATTAATTTTTCAAAATCAATTTTGTTTTACGAAACGGAACTCCGATCCGGTAAAACCACTCTCTTACCACTCAAACCCAAAAAGAAGGTATAATCTCTTACCCACACTCAAACCCCAAATCAAACCAATCAAATCATATCTGACCGATCCTTAAAACCCCTCCACCTCACCGTGGAATAAACTACGTGGGTTTTGATCCCCATTCAATGGGGTACATAAGCAAGCTTGGAATCTAAATCCAAGTCTCAAATCCAAATTTCAATCAATCCCTTTCCCCTTTTATTTTCTATGTAAAATGTAAATTTATACTTCTCTTGTAAATTTTAATTAATGCAATTAGTTGATTATTTTTGGAGTTAATGAGCGATTTGTGGTTCTCCTAGAATTCATAAGGACTAGAGAGGACACTCTCCTTAACTTATGGATGCTTTTAAATATTTACTATTTGTTTTTCCCAAATATCTTATAATTATGCCATGTTCATGCATTATAAATCGTCATCAATACTTATTACCCATGAAATCAATTTTCAAGTCAAATTAAACCAAAGAGACAAATAAAGATTATTAAAAAAATAAAAAACCTAGTCTCCGAGTTCAACTTGATTCAAGGACTAGTGACTTTTATCCCTGGGTAATTAATCAAAGATTAATAAATTGGAGTCAAATTTGGATTTTTCATAATTTTTCCATTTAAATAAATTAGGGTGACGACTCCCGAATTCTTTTCAAAAAATCAAATCAATTTTTTGAGGCGATAACCGCTTCCAATCGTGAGCATCGAAACTCGTGCCTAACCTCGCTTAAGAATCGCTTAGCCTTTCCTTAAGGAATTTTTTCCCGAGTGAGGGGAGGGGCATTCGAGCGAGGCCTCACAGTTGGCGACTCCACTGGGGACTAGTTGCCACTCTTTTTCAATAAAAGGAAAGCAAATAAAGAGGATTACTATTTGGTTTGAATTTTTCAAAATAATCTCCATTTGGCACTTGAGTTTAATTTGACTTTCATGCATCATTTTGCATAATAAACGCTCATTGCCTAGCTCTAGATTTAGGAAAACTTTTGGATGGTGAGTAGCATTGGCTCGACAACTCTTTTTGAGTATGTTTGGAGATAGCAAAAGCATTCCACCCCGCGACGAATCCCCGATCATTTCAGTGGTGTAACTAGCAATCTATACTGTTGAACCCACGTGAGTCTCTTTGACTCACATATGGTTAGGTATATCGATGCTCTAGTGGGACGGGGACCCTTAAACTAAACCACCCTTCACCTTTGTGCATATAGTTGCCTTAGCCTTGGACTTTAGGTTCCATGTACCGTAATAATTAAGCCTTTTGTGTATAAACCCATAAAACCTTTTTGGACATGCATCATGACATTAACATGCATACATGTATAAGAAACTCAAAAATAAAGTCCTCTCACCCTGTTAAACAAAACCAGTGGTTCATCACCCAAAAATTACTCAACCAATAAACCCGGTGAAAGGAATCCTTTTTCGATATACCATTGCATTTGTTTATCCTTTTCTTCAGTGCAAAAGTCTTACCTTTCCTTTTCCTTTTGTTTTGAAGGTACCAATGGCCAACACCTTTGATCAGGATGCCATGAACACTTTTTTCACCAGCCTCCTCAAGAAACAAGAGGAAACTTTTCAAAATGCACTCACTACCGCCCTCAAAACTCAAGCCGATTTATTCACTAATGCCCTCAATACCCAATCCGCCAACTTCACTAATGCTCTCAACACCCAACACCAGTCCATCATTAACAAGGTCAAGGAAATGACCAACACTACTACCTCTCTTCCTCTTGCTCATACAGAGCCCATTTCCACTCAGGCCGGTACAAGCCATGCTCCCACTTTCACTCCTCCCATTATCGATCTTACTGATAAAGGAAAGGCTCCTAACACTCCTACATTCCCTGCTATGGACTTGAATGCCACTACTCCATCCCCCACCACGAATCCTTTTCAAGGTGGAGATTTCTCTAGCTTTCCTAAAGCTAAGAAATTAATGGAAAGTTTGAAGTCATGGAGAGGAATCTGAAGAATATCAAGAAACATGAAGACATGATAGATGTCGACTCTCTCGCTCTCTTCCCGAATGCAAGGGTTCCGCCCAAGTTCAAAATGCTGGTCATAGATAATTTTAACGACACCACATGCCCCAAGACTCATCTAAAAATGTATGTGGGCGCTATGAGACCATTTGGAGTGGATGATGAACTCCTTGCTCAGTTATTCCAACAATCCCTGACTGGGGCTACTGTCAAATGGTTATTAGATCTCGACCAAAACCACAAGAAAAATTGGGATGATATATGCAATGCATTTTTCAAACAATACCACTACAACATCGAGGTGGATGTCACCCGTCGAGATCTAGAAACAACCAAGCAAAGATCATGAGAGTCATTCACCACGTTCCTTACAAGGTAGAGGTCTAAAGCAGCGCAAATGGTGAACCGCCCATTTGAAGTAGAGCAGATTGACATCATTGTCAAAAATATCCTCCCTCAGTACCAAGTCCATTTGCAAACTCAGTATCTCGCAGACTTCAGGGCTCTCATCGCCACCGCTACCAAGATCGAGGATTTGATCCAATCAGGATGAATCAAGGATGAATCCTCTAGTTCGAGGTATCATAAGAACAATAATTACACAACCAACTCCACCACCCAAAGAGGCTTATTAGCCAATGAAGTTAGAATCAAGGAGGACTTTCTCCAAGCCAGGCATGCCCCTCAGCACTATTTACAAAAAAGCCCTAGTGGCTCATCTGATTAGGCCCCTTGAACCACGAGCTCCTCCAAACCCCTTGCCCAAGGGCTACAATGCAAATGAGCATTGTGATTACCGCTATGAAGCGGGGCACAAGAGCAACGCATGTAAGGCTCTGAGACACAGAATTCAGGACCTCATCAACAATGGAGACATCCATGCTCCCAAGCCAAAGCCTAATATTGCCACCAATCCTCTTCCGAACCACTGATCTCATCCAACCATCCCAAGCTCCAACCAATAATTGGTACTTTGAGAAGGGTGCCGGCCCTGTTGTACCCAAGTCCTCTCAGTCCATGTCCGAGTCTGAGTCCTCTGAGTCTATGTATGAGTCTTCCAAGTCTAAGTCTATGTATGAGTCTTTTGAGTTTGAGTCGAGTCCCCTGAGTCTGTCCGAGTCTTTTGAGTCTATTTCTAAATCCGAGTCTGTCGAGTCTTCCTTTCTAAGTCTGTATTTTACCTTCCAGGCTTATCCTTTAATGTAACCCATGATGATGGGACTTTTATCATCAATGAAAAGTTTGAACCTTCTGTTTTACTCTACTTCTTCTGATTCATCATTGAATAAGACATCTAAAAAAAATTAATTAAAAAAAATGAATGAAATAATAAAAAAAAAAGGCAAAAGGCAAAAGAATCAATTAAATATGGCACATAGGAAAAATCAAAAATCACATATATTGTATCTGCATATCATGACAAGCAGACATTTATCGAAGGGCTCATGGACTATTGCGGTTTACAAGATCTCGGCCCACACACACATTAAGCCCGTCAAGCAATAGCTACAAAGAATGAAAGCAGAATGAATCAAAGAGTATCATGAGCAGCTGAATGCCATCGACGAAAAGAGAATGGACGCTTTGTACAAAATTCAAGGTTACCAACAGAAGCTAACCAGACACTTTAACAAAAGGTGAAAGAACAGAGGGTTACAAGAAGGGAATCTTATCTTAAAAGTGATCCGAGCTCTTATGCACGACCCAAGAGAAAAGTTCATACCAAAATGGCTTGGACCATACGTACTCAAAAAGATTCTATTCGACGAAGGCGTCATCCTCATGGACATGGACGGGAATGAATTCCCCGATCCTTGCAATATGGACTAACTAAATATTTGAAAGTATTGTCTGCAGTTAGTTTCTCTATCTTCAAATGCATCTGTAACAAGAACTACGTGGATCTAATTCTCCCTAAAAGAAAATGACAGAAAAATGATGTAAGGGATACGTAGGCAGCCCGACTTGGGTACGGTCCAAATCATAGTACAAAACACTTTTTCACATGACAAAGTATCGTATTCTCATTTTCTCTGTGCCTAAATGCATCATTCACTTGGTTCTTTTCCTAAAACAAAAAATTAATAATAAAAAGAAAATGCTCGCTAAGTTAAAAACCCAAAAGGGCAGCTTAGGCAGAAATTAGAGCAAGCTCGCTAAGTTAAAATCCCGAAAGGACAGCTTAGGCAGAAATTAGAGCAAAAATGAAAGATGTCTTATGTGATGATGATCAGATTTTACAGAATACAACCCATCACCATGATAAAAGGATAGTCGTTCCAAATATCATCTATAGTTTATCCCGTATCATGTAGTCATATCAACCTGCAGGCATGTTAGAACACATGAAACTCACAGCAAATCCTAAGCAACTACAAGACAGAAACAAGTGTCATCATCATATATGAAGTCATATTCTAGCCAATCCTCATCCTCCTCCTTCTAAAGTGTACATTCTTCATGCTCTTATCAGAATCAGAGTCCACCACAATCTCCTCAATGGTCACACCTCCTCCTAGCTCTCTCAGCTGCAGCAATAGAGGTACTAGCAGAGCCAAAATTGCTCCCACAGTCATATCAGAAAACCTACCCGAAGTGTTAGCAGCTCTAGAACTACTCCAAAAAATCCTCCTTTGTATAGTAGTAGTTTGGGAACCAATCCCTACTGCTGTAGCGAAAACCCTCCTCTAAACCCTGGAAACAGCAGTCTTTCTCTCTACACCGATTGCAGTAACCCTCCTCTGAACCACCATTATAGTGTCACCTTGTCTCCTCACTGCAATCACAATCTCCTCTATCACCACCACTACAGTCTCAGTCAACAGTATAGCCTGTAGTGTCGAACTCCAGTAGCTCCTCGAGTCTCCTCCAAATGTCAAGTCACTCTCTCTGTCTCTTTTGTAATAGTCTCCCCTTCTTCTGTAGTGTCATCATCGATGTTGCTCAGCAGAGCATCCCGACACTCTCTCTCAACTAGTCAAACAACCTCAAGCCAAAATAGCCTCAGCCACAGTACGGCTCTGCCCCATCTAAAGTGCCAAACCCACTACTCCAACATCAACCCAACCAGTAGAACTAAAAAAAAAAAAAACAAATGCCCAGCTATCGAAAAAAAAAAAATCAAAGCCCTCATCCTAAGCCTCTTCCTCTTCAAGTCTCCAAAGTCACTAGGGTCCTGAAACTCCTCTACCATCAATGACCATCCGACTACCAACATCCTGGGGGCAGGTTCAGAAACTCTTGAACAGTCTGAAAATGCCCAACTCTGAACTCTGGCACCACCAGGACTGCCTTTGGATTGCAGTCGAATACGGTGTTGAACTCTTTGAAAGTAGGGCACAACCCCTCTATGGCAGCACTAAAATAGAAAGCATGGGCCACCGGGTCCCAAAACCAAAAGCAAGCCCTCAGAAAATCTCAGTCGACCTGCACACCCCGTAAAGTCACCATCGATGCAATATCGTATCCGCCAAAATTAATCCTCTCCACCTTCTCGAGATCCTTTGTCCATAAATGCATGTAGTGACTGAAATGCAGCTCCATGAACGTAAAAATCACATAAAAAATTACACTTATACACATAGCATAATTCATGAATTCATCCTTTTGCATCCATGCAATCATCCACTACATGCATCATCAAGTTAAGCAAAAGGTCTATGAATCTCGAAACATGCATGTATAAATATGCATCATCTATGTACAAACATACATGTAAGTGCGATCATGCGCAGTCATACACCATCATGGATAAGCCAAGTTAATGGTCTCTCCTCCTCGAAGTTGATCGACATTTTTCCAAAACTGATCGATACCTTCTTAAAGCTGACTAACAAAGCTTACCAGAACCCTCTCAAATCAGACACCTTATTGACCCTGACTGTAGTAGCAATCTTTCACCTGACTCTGACCGTGGTAACGATCTTTCACCTGATTGAAACCTCTCGAGCCGACTAGCCATAGGCCAAGGCTCTCCTCTTTTCAAAATCTCTTGAGCCAACTCGCCATAGGCCGAGGCTCTTCTATTTTCAAATATCTCTCGAGCCGACTCGCCATAAGCTGAGGCTCTCCTCTTTTTAGAATTTCTTGAGCCGACTCGTCATAAGCCGAGGCTCCCTTCATACAAGAATCTTTTCAAAATCTCTCGAGCCGACTCGCCATAGGCCAAGGCCCTCCTATTTTCAAAATCTCTCGAGCTGACTCGTCATAAGCTGATGCTCCCCTCATACCAGAATCTTTTCAAAATCTCTCGAGCCGACTCACCATAGGCTGAGGCTCTCCTATTTTCAAAATCTCTTGAGCTAACTCGTCATAAGCCGAGGCTCCCCTCATACCAGAATCTTTTCAAAATCTCTCGAGCTGACTAGCCATAAGTCGAGGATCTCCTCTTTTTAGAATTTCTTGAGATGACTCGTCATAAGCTGAGGCTCCCCTCATACAAGGATCTTTTCAAAATCTCTTGAGCCGACTCGCCATAAGCCGAGGCTCTCCTATTTTTAAAATCTCTCGAGCTGACTCGTCATAAGCCGATGCTCCCCTCATACCAGAATCTTTTCAAAATCTCTCGAGCCGACTCGCCATAAGCCGAGACTCTCCTCTTTTTAGAATTTCTTGAGCCGACTCGCCATACGCCGAGGCTCTCCTCTTTTTAGAATTTCTTAAGCCGACTCCCCATAGGCCGAGGCTTTCCTATTTTCAAAATCTCTCGAGCTGACTCGCCAAAGGCCGAGGCTTTCTTATTTTCAAAATCTCTCGAGCAGACTCGCCATAGGTCGAGGCTCTCATTTCACTAAAATTATCTTATCAAAATCAATCCTTCACCCAGAAATGTCTAGAAACGATCATCTAGACATCCCTCTGGTTCGTTCCCCCGCCTTTTTATCCAAGTCAGCCCCATCCTTCACCCAAAAATATCTAGCCATTAGCCTAGATATCCCTTTGGTTCCTCTTTCCGCTTCCATTTATCAAGTCAAGTCTCCACCCATAAATGTTTAGGAACAATTGCTAAAATATCCCTGTGGTTCCTTTTACCATCTTCCTTTTCAACCATCCCTCTCACCCAAACATGTCCAAACACTGACCTAAACATCATTTTGGTTCCTTATACCATCCCTTTTCAGCCATGTCTCTCACCCAAACATGTCCAAGTACTGACCTAGACATTATTTTGATTCCTTGTACCATCCCTTCTCTTGGGTTTACTATCATCAGAATCGCCTTACAAACAAGACAATTCTGATGAGAGGGCAACTGTGAACCCTCAATTTTGCACCTCTAAAATTATTTCTAAACTCTCCAAATCTGATCGGAATATTTTTCTATCAAAACTGACACTTTTTCAATCATGATCGGACTTTCTGTACCAGACAGCACTTTCCCAAAATTGATTGAATTTTTCTCAAAACTGACTTTTAAACTATCCGATAATTAATTTTGAGTCCACCGATACTGATCGGTAATTTTTCAGACTTCATAATACCCCAGAAACTGACTCGAAAGTTTCAAAAACTAACCCGAAAACTAAAAGAAAAAAAACCCTGCTTTTACTGCCGTCAGCCAGAGCCCCCTGCCAGGTCTTCAATTTTCCTGTCGTACTGACGTCAGTCCCGCCACGTCAGCAACCGGCGGCGACGCCAGACTGTCCGGAGGAGCAGCCGGACCCCCTAGCGGTGCCGACAGGGCCTTCAGTGGCTGATCCCTCTCCTGCCCTGAAAATTTCATTTTTACCCCATTTTCAGCCCATTTTTTAGCCCTTTTAACCCCATCCCTTTGGTCTTTTCACACTTTCTCTTCCCAAACTACCCTCACCTTACTTTGCCTATAAATACAACCCTCCCCTCCTTTATTTTCTACATCCCTTAAGCACTTGTTGATTGCTAACCATTTGCTTCTTATTCTCTCTTTTTCTAATTAATTTTTCCACACTCATTTTGAGTAATCACAATTAATTAATTAATTAAAAATCAATTTTAATTAATTAAATAATTTTTTTAATTAAGTCTTCACTCAATTTGGTTAATTAATAATTTTAATTAATCACTTTAATTAATTAATCTTTTTAATTAATTAAAATTGGGTAATTAAGCAATCAAATTAATTTTTCAAAATCAACTTTGTTTTATGAAACGGAACTCCGATATGACAAAACCACTCTCCCACCACTCAAACTCAAAAAGAAGGTATAATCTCTTACCCTCACTCAAACCCCAAATCAAACCAATCCAATCAAATATGATCGATCGTTAAAACCTCTCCACCTCACCGTGGAATTAACTACGTGGATTTTGATCCCCATTCAATGGGGTACATAGGCAAGCTTGGAATCTAAATCCAAGTCTCAAATTCAAATCTCAATCAATCCCCTTCTCCTTTTATTTTCCATGTAAAATGTAAATTTATACTTCTCTTGTAAATTTTAATTAATGCAATTAGTTGATTATTTTTAGAGTTAAGGAGCGATTTGTGGTTCTCCTAGATGTCACGACCCAACTTTTGAGTCGCGACGGTCCTAGGGTATGGGTAGCCATAAAGGCACCAACCACCCATAAAACCCATGCACGTCCATAGTCTTTCCTGGTAACAAGCAAATAATCAATAATATCAATACAATCACATATGCCCAAGATCTCAACCTGATATCACATCAATTATTTCAGTTCTTATACACATTTACCAATACATAAACTCGTAATATATATATCTTTTTGTATACAATTATCACTTAACATCCCTTGTATACATATGAACATATATACCTTAGTTACACACATGAAGCTCTAAACACTTCTACAAACATGTAAATATGAGCATAGAAATAAGAAGTTAAAACCTTCACATGCAAGTCCTCAAGGGTAGCATCATCACTTAAAGATCTCCTTGAAACTCATTCATAATTTTATAAATCTTTCACATATTTTGTCTTTAGAACCTGTATATCTCTTCATGAATTAACAACTTTCCTGAAAAATAAATAATCACCACTAATGAGATAAAACTCAATGAGTGAAGAATATACTACCATAAATTGCGTGGCTTG
>CATKHJ010393827.1:0-16493 GCA_949750685.1 Vernicia montana | reverse complement strand
GAAATTATAACAAAGGTTTTATAATACAAATAATTAACTTCATAGTTGTGACCAATTGAGTTGAACATGACAGTTCTTCAATATGATTACTTTACCTGCAGTGATTTTTTTTTTAATATTAATTTTACGAATAAGATTTAAATTTTATTATTTACTCTAAAAATAATCCCATCTTATCACTGAATTAAAACATTAATTATACCTGCAGTGATTTTAAAGTTAATATCAAACTAAAAAAAAAATATTGAATTCATTATTAATTAAAAAAATCAAATTTATTCAATGCTCAACTAATATGTGAATCTCATGATCTCATCTCATCATCCTTACTTTCTCACGTACATCAGTACATGAGAAAGTAATTTTCTATTCTCAAAAAGTGAAAAAATTAAAATTTCATAAAATGAAATATTATATCAAAGACATTAATACCTATTTTTGATATACTATTATTGAGAAGAAAAAAAATTATATAATCCTTCTCAAGAAAAAACTATATGATTCTTATTAAAGGTTATATTTTGAACAACTAGTATGCAATACTTATTAAGTACTTTGTGAGCAATTTTATATATTATTTAGTTGGTTATTATGAAAATTATGATTACATTTATATTTATATATATTTCTAGATTAATTAAATAAAATATATTCAAACTAATTAGAGTGCAGAACTGGTTTTGATATCATGTGAAAAATTTTAAATTCAACTAAAAAATCTAAGCTATTAAGTAATGAGATTCAAATATTACATTAAACTTTTCATAATTTATTATATTTTTATATGAGATGTTTTTAACTCTGACAAACCAAACACAAATATCTTATATTACTAATAAATTTTTATTTTCAATCAAATATAATAATTAAATATTTTCGAAATTATTTGTCTAAAAATTTACTTTTCATCGAAAGCTTGTAGAAGGAAATTGAAAATTTTGAAATATGATTCTTCTTCTTCTATCCTTCTTTTCAATAAAACTGGGTGTTGATTAAACATTTTTAAAAATAATAAAACTGGATTGTTGATCAAACATTGTTATACCTAATATATAATTTAAAGTTCATATGACACTTTAACTATATTTTCTAAATTATTTACTCTAAAAAAACTATATTTTCTAAATTACATTAAATGTGTTAAAAGTGGTTTATTTATTTTCACTAATAATTAAAATTTTCTCCCAACCTAAGAAAATTAATTAAAAATTTATCATTCACATATTTAAAAACTTAACAAAAAAAAGAAAATTAAGGCCAATGCAACTGGTGCAGAATTTTGGGCCTTGTCTGAAGAAACAAGTTTCATCGTATTTTAGGCCACATTTAGACTACAATTGGACCCAACCCGAATCCAAGAGTTCAGTTCGGGTAATCCACATGTCAAATTACAATTGGCCGAATGTTAACAAAGTCAAAGTAAAATAATAATAAAAAAGGGCAAAAAAGTAAAGTAGAAGACAAAATAAATAAATAAATAATATTTGTATTCAAGGAAATTCTGAAGATCGATAAAACCCTGATTCTCTTTTTCTGTCTCCTTCCAACACACACAGAGAAACAGAGAGGAGAAAGAATAAAAAGGAAAGAAAATGTCGGGAGTGACTCAAGAAAATGAAGATAAGAAGCCCAATGATCAATCTGCTGCTCATATCAACCTCAAAGTCAAGGGTCAGGTTTGTATTTCTCTATTTTCTTCTTCTTCTTCTTCTTCTTCTTCTTCTTTTCTATTTTTTTTTATGTGTACGATGTGGGTTTGATTGTGGTTTTTAGGTGCTGTTTCTTGGGTTTGATTTAACCTTAATTTCTTGTTTATTTGTGATTTTAAATCTGTTGATCAGAAGAAGAAAGAGGGTTTTTGTTTGAAATTTTGGGGCTTTGGGGTTTTGTGATATGAACGATTTACTGGGTGTTAATTGTTTGGGTACTTTGTGTTTGAAAGTTTCTGACTTTGTATGTTTGATTATGTGGTGTATAAGTTTATTTTCGATTTATTGGGATTTTGGTTTCTGTTATTCTTTTGTTTTGCTACTTTGTTGGTTTATAGATGTGTTTGAATTCTATTAAAATAGGAATTAATAAGAAGGGATCCCAAATTTGTATTGTAAGCTGATTTAACATGCAATTAGGAGTTTTTATTTTTCTTTGGACCTGGCTATGGTTTTGAATTTTTGTACAGTTTGGGATATTTGATGTGGGTTTTGTTGTTTTGGGGTTTCAGAGGGGTTCAATGTTTCAGAATTCCATGAACTACATAGGTTGCATGGTCTTTGTATGCGTAAGGGTTTAAAATGAAGGGGGGTTTTTAAATTTGACATTATATTAGTGTTTTTTGGTTTTTCATTTGAAATGCAATTCCAAATCCACCTTAATTCAAATACATACATCTTAAATTGGACCCCTGTATTGTTGGGTTAAATAAAAGAGTACACAGATTGATACACCTTAAACATATTTGTCATATATGCTCCCATAGTGTATGATAATTTTTAAGCTCTTCTTACTTTATTGATGTGGGGGTATCTTCTGAGGATCTCTTGACAAGCCTGCAGGATGAGGGCAATTCACTTGGTTCTCCCTCTAACTGGCTGGATGAGGGATGTCTTTCATAGTTTGAAAATGCTGCTGGTTGATTAAGAATTTAACTAGTCTTTGGTATTGCTTCTTGTATTGACTATCTATGAGATATGTAGGGTATGTCAGATACAGCTTAAAAGTATAAATTATTAAGAAGAGAGGTTTCATAGGTTAACCATGAATAGATTTAAATGCTCTTTTTGTTTTTCGATGTGGCAAAAAGTGTTGTGTGGGGATTTATGAATGAAATTTTAGAAAAAGTTGTAAACACATTTCAATTGTTTATTTATCATCTTCACAGAAGTGGTAACTCCTATCTATTAGTCCCAAATAAAACCTGCATGTAAAGAAGCGTTGAAAAAGGAGGTGGGGAGTAAAGAATTGAAACTGTCATCAAATTTTTAGAAATATTTCCTTTGTTATTCTATTTCTCATAGTTGAATTACAAATTGCTAGTCAATGGTGTAATTAATGAATTAAACGTACAAGTTAATGCTTTAAGAGTGCAATTTTGGAGAAAGTGCCTAGTATATGAGCAACTAACTTGTTTGGTTGTAGGATGGAAATGAAGTTTTTTTCAGGATCAAAAGAAGCACACAACTGAAGAAGCTGATGAATGCCTACTGTGATCGACAATCGGTTGAGTTTAACTCGATTGCCTTTCTGTTTGATGGTCGCCGTCTGCGAGGAGAGCAAACTCCTGATGAGGTCTCTCTCTCTCTCTCTCTCTCTCTCTCTCTTACACACACACACACACACATGCGCGTGCACAAACACACATAGGTGAACTCACATTCTCAGAGAAATGGATATTTTTGGCCTGCATTAATGTTTTGTGTTTTCTCTTATGCAGCTGGAAATGGAGGATGGTGATGAGATTGATGCAATGTTACACCAAACTGGTGGCGCTCCATGAAAATAAGTTCTTGTACGTAGTGGGAAGGTAGACTATCTGATGGACTTAGGTTATCGTGTAGGTTCAGGTTCTTGGAATTGTAATGAAATATCTTGATGTCAGTCTTATGTTTTGTTATATGACTTGCTGACAACTGTTTACTGTTTTAGTAGGATTGAGAATATGAAATGCTAGATGTTATTCACTGAGTTTACTGCCTAATGAGTCCTCTTGAGGCAAGTAGAGGGACCATATGCATAGAAAATCAGTCATTTGCATGCCTTCGAATGTGGTGGCTTTTCGCATGGATAAATTATAAATTAGGAAGGTTATAATAAATGGACTTGTTACCTTGCATTACTGAGGCAAGTTTAGGGTTTGAGCTTCATTTTTGCCTGAAATGGAGATGTAATTCGGAAAAATTGGTCTGTAATTATTGTGGAACCTTGCTTTAAGGCTAGGACAGGAAAAGGTTCATGAAGTTTGGAGGAAGTGGCTTTTAGCTGTAGGCAATATGTATATATATTTTTTAAAACTGCTTAAATGACAACTTCGTTTCTTGCTTGGAATGAGCAAATAGACAAAATTTCAAACTTGAATTTGGCATGTAATGTAATCATGTGAAGCAAATGTCTACCTAATTCATTGGGAAAATCAAATGTGACCTTCTTCGTTGCAACTAGTGCCTATCCAAAGCTGATTGTATCCAAGGCTGCTGTTTGGCATTGCGGACACTGTTTTTCCACTTGTTTAATGGTTACTAAAGGCTTGGGCACTTGTCAGACCACGGGTATAGAACTTTTTTTCTCAATTTGTCCAAAACATGATTTTTCTTGAAATTAATTTTTCTTTAAAAGAAAAAGAAAAATGAAAAAACAGAGTTTTCAAAAAGAAATGGAAAGGCTTGAAGACCCAAAATGCTTTTACGCACTGTTTAGATGGAAGGAATTTAAAATCCATAGAATTTGTTCATCTGTTGATGAGTATGTGTTGAAATTCCAATTCTAGCCACCTATGATTACAATCTCAACTTGTAACATAATTTAATTTTGAGTAAATGATTATTATACGAAAGGCAAAACCACAAAATCTATAATTGAGAATAAGATCAAAAGCTTCTCAACATTTGATGACAAGTTAACTGTACAATGTTATTTACATCCAGAAACTGACTATTAAGATACAATAAACTTATAAACATAGGTAAGAATAAATTTAAAAAAAAAAAAAAAAACTAATAAATATACAAAAGAACAAAAGAATGAAGCTCTTCCTATAGTACTTCTGTAGCTAGCTACAGATTTCCGAAGTGAAACAGGAGATGGGCAGCTCTTATCATCTTTGCTTTAAATAAAGTTCTCTCTTTTAGTTGTCAAAGGTATTCTATTCCAGAATACAGGTTTAAGATACCCTTTCGCCTTGTAGTATAAAAAAGAATGATTGTATCTCAGCTAATGTGAATTTTCCTACTAACTTCAGCCTGCAATACCATGAGCAATATAATCAGCTTGACAAAAACTTGCACACTAGATGGTACTTGTCAGATGGAATTCAATATAACTTCACATGTAACTTCATATGTAAGATAATAATTACTACGTATGCTTTATCATTTATATTAACCACCAAATGTTCCGTGCCATCAGTACAATGCTCAGATCAAAACATACCAAAGCAAAACATCTAGTAGAGACTAGAAAGAGGAGTTTAAAAGAACAAATCTAGCAAGAGAGATGACAGAGAAAGCATTAGCTGAAAAAACATCTCGATCCATGAAAATAAATCCAAACCAAAAAAACCCCCAAATTCAGAAAAGGAATTCCATGAACAAGTCTCTTTCAGCCATTTCATCAAATGGCTTCTGGATTTTCTCCAAGTCATCACATTTTGCATTCATATCAAGAAACTGATGTGATATAATCAGACGGTGCATAAACCCATGCAGTTTTATATGTTCATGGGCCTTTTTTTCCTCCTCAAAAGCCTATTCTAGAGACAAGATTAGATAAGAGCTGAGTTTTACATAAGCAATTTATGAGGTTATCTTTGGTGTTACAAAGATGTCTATGAGATTGAGTTCAAAAGGAATAAGGAGATACATCATTATTTTGGCATCTTGAAAGGAATTAAAAACTACATTGGGATGCAACAATTCTTTTTTAAGAAATATCATAATTAATATTATTTGTACTGAGTTGGAGGCTAATTCAGATAAAGTGATGCAATGTGGCGTCTACACAGCATTACTTAATGGAAATTCCTCACACAATGGTTAAGAGCTGAGGATTCACATTATAAAGGAGCATCAAGTTTGATTTGAAAATGGCAAAAACTCAGGAATTGGGTATTGGTATCCAATACAAAAAAAATCCCCATTGATACTTTTCCATTACATAATGTTTTTCTTTTCCCTGTACAATAAAAATCATTGGAATTTCTATTTACAAATTAGGATTCCTTTTTAGTAACGCATGCAAAACCTAAAATGGCCGCTACTTGAATACACCCTATCCTTGTTTTTTCAGCTGTGCTTTCCTTCCTTGATGTGTGCATTCCAAAATTATACTCTCTCTGTCTCAAAAAAGTTGTCACATTTCTATCAGTAATATTATTTTTTACTTCATTTTCCATCTTTACCCCTTATTAATACTTATCTTTAAGATGCATTTAATGTCTAAAAAAAATAAAATTAAGTGTATTTATCATACTATCAATGGTATAAAAATAAAAATATCATTTTATTTATTGTACTCTTAATCTTTGTGCAAAAAAGAAAGGTGATAACCTTTTGGGATGAAGGGAGTAAAATGTTACCATAGTCCTTGTGAAAAAGAATAAATAACTAACAGAAGAAAGAAATTACACAGTTGGATGCCATGAAATTATCCAATAGATGTTGCTAATAGAAGTTATGCATTCTCTCATCCGATTGCAGTTTTCATTTCTATTATCAATTTTTTTAATTGTTAAAAATGCTCCAAAGACTAAAACCTATCCTAAAACTTACAGATCATGCTATAGCACAACAGAGCAAACTAGTGATAAAAACACAATTACATTATGTATCAACTGCAACAATATATTTGTATGTTCCATGCGGCAATATATTTCAGGAGATAGAACCATATTTTTAGCCAATATTCACAGTTAACTTACCAGACTTTGCTTCCCACGTGCTGGCCTATTATGCCTATAATCTGAGGGCTGTGATCTTGGGGCTTGACCAAATATTCTTTGAATGAAATCCTGTAAGTGATTATAAATGCTGTATGCCAGCACATCAGAAAATCACGGTAAGAAAAGTTGGGCTTTGTCAAAGAGTTGTGTTCTTTAAGAGCAGTAAACCAAAAAGATTGAGAAATAGTTCCTATACAACAGTTGTAATCACAAAATATTTCCTGCTCAAAAAATATTCTTACCTTATCAACTATGCAAGCCACAAACACACACAAATCATATAAGTTTAAAGGAATTAAAAGTTAAAAGTTAAAACACAACCTGCTATAGACCCCAAAAAGAGTCATGAAAGATCTTGTTTCATGTTTCTTGCTGAAACTTGGATACCCAATCTAAGTAGGATTTTGCATTAGCTATAAAGTAAGTAAAAACACACCCAAGGTTTGGTGTAAACATTACCTAAGACGATGCCTATTGCAGGCTGTGAAGAAGGCAACAAAACCATTCAATATACTTCTAAGAGCACGAAAAACCTGAAAACATTGTAGCGACCAATAAGAACCACGGGCTTTATAATGTTTCAATATCATAAGCAACCACAAAAGTGTTTCTAACCTGAGAAAAAAGGTCATTCCAAAGTGATCGCCACATGGAAACTTCATAAGTGCTAATTGTTGCCTCAGATGCTGAAGCAAACCGGAATATGCTGCTCACAGTCCGCCAAATATCTCCAATCAACTCCGATATCCAGGCACAAATAAGGGCTACAAAACTGGCCATTGCAAGCACCATCCGAATTGGAGCATATAGTATTTCCCAGAGGATCCAAAATATGGGATATAAAATTGATGTTGCTGCAGCACAAAAAGTAATAAAGTAAAATTAATATCAGAAATTATTTTGGTTGTATCTAAATAGAAACTTGCTCACAGAATAAATAAACAACAGGTACCTACCAATGCTCCAGATCATCGAGATGATAAGCCACATAGGCCACAGTATAATCTGTATTAAATCTACAACTACATTGCACACAGATCCAGTTGCAACCCAAATGATAGATAACAGGCTTTCTACCACTTCAACGAGCACATTCCACATTGGGATGAGGAAGCCTAAAAACTCCATGATTGGTTCAAGTAGTGGTTGAGTGAAAACGGAAAAGAAAGATCGCGTGGTACGTGTGACCATTAAAAACCATGTAATAGCCTTCTGAAAGTTATGCAAAAATAGCATTGTTCCCAAGTACTTGATCCTTGATACCATCTCCCAGGTCTCTATCCAATCAAAAAGTGGTCCACACAAACGAGATGCAGTTGCCTTAAGAACTGGAACATTTTTGTATAGATCATAAAATCCTATAAGAACAGTGACAATTGAAATTAGCACGTATAAAGCTCTAGCCAGAGGACACATCCAAGGACGATAAAGATGGCAAAACCCAGGATATGACTGAAGAAAGATAACCCATGATGGAAGGCCAGCCTCTAATAAAGTAAGTAATCGCAAGTCAGACACTACTATATCCCTCAGTTTAAATGGAAGATCACGATCATTAAACCTAAATAAAATCAAAACATCTCGGTACTGCTTAGCTTCAACAGCGTTTTCACTATCATTGCTATCAGTCTCTGAGTTGTCAGACAACTCTTCAATTTCAGCCTGTGTTTCCTCGGAATAAAAGTCAACTTCAAATCCAGTACTGTTGGACTTGGCTACCCTTCTTCTCTTATAAGGCCCAGTGAGAGGAGGGGTGTGTGGATCACTTGTTCTGTCTTCCATGGTCTCATGACATACATTAAAACTGCCACCTGGGCAGCATAAAGAAATATCCTCAACCCCCAGACTATCATTGCAGATATTGTCCTCATCATCAATAGAAAGGGTGCTTGAGAAATTTTCTTCAGCATCATAAAAGACTTCACCTGAAAAATTCCAAATAAAATAAAATATATTATTCAAGCTCACTTCATTCACTCTGAAATAAAATATGCAACATGATGGCAATGCAAGCAAAATAATTCTCCAATAATACAAGGGAAAACCATAAGCTGACATTGAAAACTAACAGATGAATCATAAAAATAATTGCAGAATCATACCAATGAATCTTCACCATGACAGTTAAACGGCATCTATTTCAGCTAGCACTAAATGCATGAAAACAACTGACTTGTCATCAGCCCAAATTAGGCTGTCACAAAGGAACATTAAGACAACAATGAAAACTGCAACACTGAAATGGTTTAATCTCATTTGATTCTTGAACATGAGAGGAACACCTCTAGCAATTTACCATTAAGTTAAATGCTTACAAGGCCTTATATTTGAGGCATCAACTCAACCCCACGGATCATTATAGACAAACATACCGATACAAATAGATCATTTATATGCTAAGACTAAGATTATGGCGAATACCAATTTATACCATATGAGTTCATATTAATGAAAAATACTGTCAGTTTACATCTGCAGCCTGTTACATTTGACAGCATTTGGCAAAATAAGCATGGAAGAAGATAATCAAGGACCATAGCATGTGTTTATAGGCTCAGGGATGGACTTGAAAAGTATAGTTTCAGAATGGACGCACTTTGGGCACCTCAGCTCTTTGTTAGAAAACATGTGTAGTGAACTGCTTTAACATCTCAAGCATATCAAACAGATTGTCCCATAAATTCAGCCATTAAGGCTACCACAGGAATTTAATCTTGCAGCACAAGTCACCTTGCACAGTTGCACATATGGAAATTTTTGGTAACAAAATGAATATTAGAGAGAAGTGCAAATGAGGAAGATGCAAATGTATGTTTAAAATTTCATTATGTACAAGTCCACAAGAGTAATGTGGCAAAATGAAATACAGAGTCTCAAAGACGGGGTTCAATTACTGTGAATCAGAAAGTAAAGGCTAGGAGATTCAGAGAAGGAAAGCTAATTATGAGAAACCTATAAGCTACAGGCAAAAGAGAAGAAACAAGCAAGCTCGCACTTAATTGGGAAGGACCCTTTAAAATTAAAAAAGTGATAGAACCAGCTACTTACAAACTTATAACAATGCAAGATGTCAAAGTTCTACATATTTGGAATATTCAGCATCTCAATAAGTTCTATCAATAAAATTATTTTCTTCCTTCAAAAATTAAAAGTAGCTAAAAATTAAAAAATATGATGTAAAATCTCCAAAATGCACTATGCTCACTGAGTGAGGCTAGCAGACGAGGCATTATAGCTTCTTGGGTAGAAGGTAATCCCAAAACAAATAAACACACCCACACACACACATATGGATATAAAGGGGCCCTGATGCCAGCTAATGTGTAAATTTATTCACATGGCATATGCTAATCAGTGAACAACAAAAATCACCGATGACTCCCAACACACAAGTATGTCATGAAACAATGATTTTAAAGGATCTCCATGACCATGACCATATTGTTGGTGATAGTCCAGAATTCATCAAAGACAATTGTCTTCTTCTACTATAGGAAATAATGAAAGCAAAAGAATACCTATTGCCGAGTCCAGATACTCTTTCAAGTGTAGCTGTTCAGAAAATGTTCCTGAGAACCACAAAGGTAAACAATTTGCAGCCTGCTCAATACTGTCAAATTCCCATCTCTGCATTATCTTAGCCTCAATAGCCATAGATGTGTCAGTCTGCAATTGACATGAAAACCATACATCAAAATGATGTCCAAGAGCTGCAAACAAAAGATGGGCAATTAAAAGGGGTAATACCTGAAGCTCATCCAAGTAGTTGATACCTCGAACATTGGTCCATGCAACTTCAAACACAATAAAACCATACAGGGTCCTGTGCAACTCACTGCTTAGATTCAAAGAATGTCTTAAGTTCTTCACAGGTAGCAAACCTCTTTTCCGAGACAAAGTTGCTGCATCAACCAATGAGATCCATCTCTCAAACTTCTTTGATTTACTAAGATTATACTCTTCCTTCCCTTCCTTTTTCCCCTTTTGAGCCTTTGTGTTTGCAAAAGGGGATAACCTAGACTGCAGATTAATAATATGAACAATATTACTATGTGAAGATCATCAATGAATTGGAAAAGTAACTCTTTTTTTCCCCAAGCAAATAAAGGTGTTCTTAATAACCTTGGTAACCATAAACTGCCACAAGTGTGCTGGCCGTGAACCAAGGTTCCTCAACCATGGCCGATTGTCCACCAAGATATAAAATTTATTACTTTCAAATGCCAAGAAAAGGCGAAGATCTGAAAGATAAGCCTGCAAGTCTCTGAAATCATACAAAGTACCAAAGAAGAAAAGTTAAAATAAATACTAAAAACACAATAGTGAGCGCTCCGTCATTTAAGACCACAAGATTCAAAATCATCTGATATAACAATGAAGTAATGAAATGAATGTTCTTTTCTTATTTTAAATCAGTAATCTTTACAAATTAGTCAGACCCAAGATTTACCATGCTTCAAGGTGACCAGACTGCCACATTTTACAGGCATATAAAATTTTGCGAGCTAAATATTAAAAGTTTGAACTCAGTCAAGTAATTCAGAAATAAGTGAAATTTATACTTAAATCAAATGAAATGCGAGAGATTATCAAACCATAGAATTTATAGTCTAGTTTCCACTGTGACTCATTCCTTTGGAGTAATCAAGATCATTAATACTTGAAAACCAGAATATGACAAACAAAATTGAATCTATTTCCATAAATCCGTGAGATTCTCCTCCATCACACATCAAACAGAAAAAAGAGACCAGAACCCATTATCATGCTTTATAAAAAACTGGACAAAATAAACATTTTTGCATACCCTTTTGCTTTTTAATTGGGCAAAATAGGTAATAATGCCATGGTGGTGATCAAAACCAAAATACTAAGTCAAACCCTTTCGTTCCTCTACAAAAACAATTCATTCAATTCCAACTTACTTTCACGTTGTCAGTTGTCTTTTATCCAAATTAAAAATGAGAAGCAGAGAGCATCTACCAACTACTCACAAATTAATTCTCCACAAACAAACTAAATACAACTGACAATCAGAGAATCAATTAAAAGCAAAATTTCAAATTATTTTTTCTTATATAATTATATAATTAATGAATAAAAATGTAATAATTACAAATTCCAAAAAGAAGAAGATGAATTAAGTAACAAAAAATGCAGAAGAATTCAAACAAATATTGCAAATTACAGAAAGCGAAAAAGAAAGAAAGAAGCGCACCCAATTTGGAGACTTGTTAAAGGAAAAACAAATTTGGCATTATCGGCTTTCCCCATGAAAATTACTCTTTAATCCACGAATAAACTTAAAATTACGTCCAAAATCACCGCAATTGACTGCTTAAAATCCCAAAAAACAAACAAAAACACAGCTGATTACTAATTAGTCTCCACAATGTTCTCATAAAAACCAAATCCAAATTCAAAATTTGATTAGAGACCTGGAAAAGGCGAATTCCATAATGGTGAAGGAGAAGGAGGAATTACAATAATAATAGTCAGAAGAAGAAGAAGAAGAAACGAAAAGAAACAATCTCCACCGAACTTCATATCATAATAACAGCAACAAAACGGCAGTGTCGAAGCTGGAAAAATCAACGAACGACAACAACAAGAGACACAGACATGGCCGGTAAAACAAGGCACAACAAACAACAACAGAAGATAACAATTTATGTATGTAATGCTAAATTTTGTTAAATGCGAAGAATAAAATACAAAAACAAAACAGAGAAAAAGTTTGTTGATGATGATAATTGGAGGCAAAGGCAATTAGGCTTTGGATTTGGTTATAGCTTTAAGGCTTTTGCTTGGTTTGAAAGGCGTGTCCATAGGAAGCTTCGACACGTTTGAGCTCTACAACGCAACGTCATTTAATTCACACGGAAGACAGATAATAGAAAGAACGAGTTAATTAAAGAGACAAAAGGTATAATGGTAAATTTCAAATCTCATATCTATCGGGATCTGATTCTTTTCCCGCGTTACCATATCTTCTTTCTTCTTCTTCTTCTTCTTCTTCTCGTTCAATCTGTTGCAACCGCCTATGTGTGAGAGAGATTTTTTTTTTTTTTTTTTTTTTCCTATCCTTTTTCAATTTAAAAAAGGAGCACAGAAGGAAAGAGAAGAGACAAGAAGGAAATTGAGAAATACACGAGATAAAGGCGCGTGGAGGAAACTTTATGTTAATTATTTATTTATTTTTTGATAATATGTTAATTATTTATTTATGTTTGCATTATATAGTCAATAATGCCTTCTCACCTATTGCATTATTTATTATTTTATTATTTTTTTCAAATTGCGAGTTAATTTTTAAAAAATAAAATATTTTTTCTTGACACTTATTTTAAATTTTTAAATGAAAAGTAATATAATGCGCTTTATAAATTAATCACATCCATTATCTATACACCATTACCCTTAGATTTTTTTAATTTCAATTTGGCATAGGTGGCCATGGGGCACTTAACATGGTGTGGTAAGACATCTCACATTTCCCCATTTCAGTCTAACTATTAATTCCCACTCTATCATCCTCCCATAAAGCAATCTTAACTTACTGTTAGGCTAGCACTAATTACTAACTACTCACTGCATCACAAATTGATAATTTATTTTCTTTTTATACACATATTAAAAATATATTAAAAAATTAATTAATATCATATAAATTTTTTAAAATACTCTTACTCCTTAATAATAATACATTAATTTTATACATTTTATTTAATATATATACATTAATTATACAACTAATCAATACAATTAACAAAGCAAAATATAAAAATTTTCTTATAAAACTAATATTTAATAAATGAAAAGTTGATTAAATTTTTGGACGGATAAAAAATAAATATTAGACTATTAATTTGGGACGGAGAGAGTATTAATTTTTTAATATATATCTTGTGGTAAAAAAAAAAACATAATTGTAATCCTAAAATATGTAGGGATGTGAGAATATTATAAAATCAAAATCAAAATATTAAAATTCATAAAGCTTTCATGTGTTTCAAGTTTTTAGCTTTACATGTTTTTTAAATAAAAATTATTTTTTAATTTTTATTAAATAAAAAATCTTAAAAGTTTTTACACATTTTAAATGATTAATAATACTATAAAGCATACAAAAAAATTTATAATTTATATTTTTTATATAACATAAATTGTAATATAAAATTCAAATCTTCATTATATTTTGTATAATACGAGAAATATAAAGTATAATAGTTATATTTATATTTCATTTCATATAACTTAATTTAATAATTTTACTAATAATTTTATTATTTTAGTAATTAACTTTTTTTTAATTCCACATATATATATTTTTGAAAATATAAAAAAAAAATAGTTAGGACTGATTGTAACCAATTTTACATTTTTCCTCTATACATATATATTTATAAATAATTTTTATACTTAAAATATGAAAGGAAAAAAAAAAAAGTGTGGAGGAGCCAAGCCTCCCTATCTAGCCCCCTTTGAGATCGTCTCTATTTGTATGAAAAGTATAATATTTCAATAATTTTAAATTTAGTTACAATCCAACTAATTAAATTTGATATCAATTATTATTTCTTAGTCATATTAAAATTATTTTTAAAATGATGAAATTAGAATTTAAAATCAAATTTATAAAAAAAAAAAAATGAAGGTTTTTTTTTTTTTTTTTTTTGGTTTTGAAGGATCATAATATATTTTTTAAAATGTTTATTTAAAATTATAATACTATCATACAATTATTTAAGATATAATGTGGTCCAATGTTTGAACTACAAAGAGAATAATAATGAGGTGCACAAAGCATATGCTTTTATTAATAAGGAAGTGAGATAATTCACATGTGTCAATCTTTTTATTTTTTAAGAGTGTTAAAATTAAAAAGTTTCACGTTTAAATCTTTTAAATTATAAAAAATTATCACTACTATCAATGTAATAAGAAATGTTAAAAATGAGAATTATTCTTATTGTATAGTCTACAATATTATTTTAACTCATTATATTTCTCTAATATATATATATATTCTTAAAAAAGAAAAAAGTAATACTTTATTAAATTTGAAAATACTATATCTTTCATATTTTTTTTTTATAGTCTTATAAATTAAAATTAAAAAGTTTATAAATGATCACCTATTACTATTTTTTTTTTCATATTCATTAATATAATTAAAAAATAAAAATATTCCTAAAAAGTTTTAAATTATTATAAATTTTAATATTTTTACAGGCTTATAAATTACAAAATAATTTCAACATCTAAAAAAAAAATCAATTAATTCTTTTTATGCATAAGAAAGGAGGGGATTTGAAACTGGCCCTATATATAATACTTAATTATGATAGCATGAGTATTTACTTTATAATAATAAATCAAAAACTTAATTTCTAAATATTATATCTTATAATTAAGTATAGGGTAAGTTATTTTAAATTCTTGAAATTTGATATAATTAACACTTTAATTCCTATTATTTTAAAATTAATATTTTTAATTTATGAATTTTGTTAATAACCAACACTTTGGTATTTTATTTGTAAAATTATAACGTTTTTATTATATTTTAATCCTAAATATTTTAATTTATATAATAATTTCATAATTTTTTCTTGAGCATTAATTTTATCAATAAAATTTGAACGACATCCATTCTTAAAGTAATATTATCTTACTACTAAGTTAAAACACCTGTTAATAATAATAATTTCATTTATAAGATCTTAAAATATAATATATTTTAACCATTTAATTATTATATTATGTAAAACTTTTTAATTCCTCAAAATCTAACATTTTCATATATATGAATTTAAAAAATTAAAATACTAATTATGTCAAATATTAAGGTAATATAATAATATTATATCCATAATTATAATAGAAAGTCAAAATTTAAGTTTAATTATAGTTTGTATTTTAGAAAAAGGTCGTTGGGAATTAAAGTGGGTGTGACGGTCGATTTCACAATCTTCCGCGTTAATACGTCGTTATGTTGCACCACAGCTACGTAATTTGACCAACAAATCCTTAGCGGCTAAGCATGTTTTACTCACAAAATAACAAAAATAATAAGTTTACGATTGATTTAGAATAAATAAATTTCACAAAATTTTATAAAATTTATTTTAAATTTTATATTTTTAAAAGGTTTTGTATTTAAAATATTAAAAAAATATTCATTTCAATTTTATGAAATTAAACATAATTAAACTAAATTCCATCAAAATACTTAAATTTCTAAGTGAATTTCACAAAATTAATAAAACAATATTAAAAATAAAAATACTCTTATTATTTCTTTTTATTCATGTTCTTTCTCTCTCTCTCTCTCTTCCTCTTTTATTTTTTTCTCACTAACATTTTTTCTCTCTATACTTTTTTTATTTATTTTTCTTGCAACTAATTTTTTTATTATATTTATAAATTAAATTTTAATTATAAATATAAAATATAACTTTTTAGTTGTTTTATTTTTAATTATATTTATTATATTGAGGGTATTTTAGGTAATAAGGAAAAAAACTCAATTATATATTTGTTCTTAACACAAAAATATAAAATTTAATTAAATTTTATATTTTAAATTGTAATTCCAAATAAAATTCATTTACAAATGAATTTTACATTTGTAATTCATTTGTTTCAAACATGCTGTAAATGATAGCTGTAATATCTTGATTTTAATTATTTTCGAATATTATTTTTGTATGAAAATAAAATCATTTAAAATGATTTATTAAAATTTAAAGGAAATGTTTGTAAAATTAAAGTAAATATATTATATATATTTTATATATATAAGTTTAAGTTATAATAATAATAATTATTATTATTAGTT
>CATKHJ010393823.1:0-14773 GCA_949750685.1 Vernicia montana | reverse complement strand
AATGAAGAACTTAGAAAATTCTCTAAGTATTCTGCCTGTCCTGTAAATTGCGTCCGCAACAATGGAATAGCACCCGCAACAGCCATGTCGCGCTCGCAACTTTTTATTCGCGACCGCTACCTAGCTATGAGCCATAATGTAAAAAACATCCAGTAGCGTTCGCAGTCAGTCTCGCGACCGCGACTTCAAGCGCGATAAGCATATATCGACCATGACATAGTAATTGCGACCGCAATATTCATAAGGCAAAAATCATATGCAACGGTAACATCAGCAACGAACTAGGTTATGCCACGTGGCACTAACCGTTGGAGCCATTTGAAGATCGCGACTGCAATTTTGGTATAGCGACCGTAATTAAACAATGGCGAGCGCAATATTGTAATTGCGAACGCAAAGTTGCCTTGACCAGCATTTAATGCTGGATTTGTTACTATAGAAAGCAGATTTAGTTATCATTTCTTTGTAACAGCTCTTTTGATGGGTGATCACTATATGCAACGGTAACATCAGCAACGAACCAGGTTATGCCACGTGGCACTAACCGTTGGAGCCATTTGAAGATCGCGACTGTAATTTTGGTATAGCGACCGTAATTAAATAATGGCGAGCGCAATATTGTAATTGCGAACGTGAAATTGCCTTGACCAGCATTTAATGCTGGATTTGTTACTGTAGAAAGCAGATTTAGTTATCATTTCTTTGTAACAGCTCTTTTGATGGGTGATCACTATAAATACCCCATCAAAATGAGTTGAGGATACCAATTTAACTATCCAACAACCAAACTTTTGCAAATTTATTTCTCAAAGCTTTCAATTTTATTTAAACACTTTGAGTGTTTGTTGTAAGAGCATTCATTGCTCAAAAAGGGTTTAGTGTTAGCCATTAAACACTTATTAGTTTTGGAGAGTGATCCTTGTAAAACTCTTATTGGGTTTGAGTGTTAGCCTAAGTGAAAACACTTGTGAGGTTTTTTAGTGTGAGCCTTAAAAATACTTGTAAAGTTTGGTGTGAGCTTGAAAACACTAAGTTGGGAGTGAACTTGTTAAAACTCCAAAGATAGTGAAATACCCAATTGTTGATTGGGGAGTGGATGTAGGATTGGTTATAATCCGAACTAGTATAAATCTTTGCGTTCTTTCTATTTCTCTACTTTTTCTCATTTAAATTTTTAATTGCCCACCAATTCAACCCCCCTTTCTTAGTTCATATTGGGCTATAGCATCAAATCCAATTAAAATAAACTTTCTTCCTCTTTCACTTTCTTAACATAGTTTAAATTTTATGTTTTCTTTTATTTATTTGATTATTGATTTAATTTGGGGAATGTGTGACTCTCCTAGAACCTATAAGGGCTAGAGAGAGTATCCTTTAATTTGGTTTAAGTTGTAAATTTAACATTTCTTTTGCTTTCTGTGTTCATGAAATTTATTTTAAGCCATTAAGCATTAAAGTTGCCAAACTAATAAAAATAAACTGAAAAGCTAGTCCCCGAATCCTCTTTGGTTTCGAGGCTAGTGATCTTTATCATTTGGGATAATAATTGGAGTCAAATGGGTTTTTCCTTAACTTTTCCCAAATAAAATAAAATTAAGGTGGCGACTTCTAATGCACCTTTTCAAAATCAACCAATCTGAACCCCGAGGGTTCCATCGTGAGTACAAATCCAAACGAGCATTTCGATCCCCTCTAGCGGATCGGACCGGTACTCAGGCGAGGCCTTACAGTTGGTGACTCCACTGGGGATGAATTCTTTTTTATAAAAAGGAAAAGTGGACTACTAATTGGTTTAAACAAATGATTGGCACTTTTAATGCAAAAATGGCTTTCATGCATCACCTACATAGGCTCCTTGCCTTTCAACCTAGATTTCTTAAGAAAATAATGGATAAAAAGTAACATCGAGTAGGCAACCTTCCTTAGGTCTACTTGTCGATAGTGAAATCATCCACCCCGCGACGTTTATGAGTATGCACATACTATTGGATCCACGCGAGGCTCTTTGACTCACATATGGTTACGTATATTGCTACTCCAGTGTGACGGGTACCCTATGCAAGCCACCCTTACCCTTTCATGTAATGAACTTAGAATATGATCTTAGGTTGTATGCATCTTAACTAAAGCCTATTTTGTATATCCATGAAATGATTTTCCATTCATACATCCATACATATCATGCATTCATAATGTACAAAAAAAAAATGCATTCATTTCAAATGGAGCCTTGAATCGAAGAAAGGTCGAACACTCTCACCTCGATCCAATCACCCTTGACCTTCATCACCTTGACCCTACCTCTTATCCAAGGTACCTTACCTAATACTTTCAGCCCAGCATACTACCCTTAAGCCCAACACCTTAGCCCATTACCTTCAAAACCAACCTATTATCCCTAAAGCCCAACAACCTTGGCTAAGATATACCCCAAATCTTTAAAGCCCAAAACCTTTGGCCTAACAAGCTATCATAAGCCTAAAACTTTAGCAAATCCTCAAAGCCCAATACATTTCGCCCAACATCTACCTTAAAGACAAAAATATTTAGTCTACCATCACCTTAAGCCCAAGACATTTGGTACCTCATCTCTCTTAAAGACCAAAATCTTTGGCCTACCATCACTTTAAGCCCAAGATATTTAGAACCTCATCTCTTTTAAGACCAAATTTATTTGGCCTACCATCACTTTAAGCCCAAGACATTTAGCACCTTATCTCTCTTAAGCCCAAGACATTTGGCCCACTGTCTCTCTTAAGCCCAAAACTTTTGGCACCTTATCTCTCTTAAGCCCAAAATCTGTGGCACCTTATCCCTCTTAAGCCTAAGGCGTTTGGCACCTCATCTCTTAAAGCCCAATACATTTGGCTCATCAAACTTAAAAGTCCAAAAAATGGTTGACCCACTACATCATAGGGAATCCTTTTCCCTCAAAATCTGTATATCCCTACTCCTAACATCTTTTCATATCCTCACCCACCACTCACTGGATTTTCTCTGTTTTTGCCTTAAGGTACCATGGACACCATCCTTAAAAAGCAAGAGGAAAGGCTCCAAGCTATCCTGACCTCCGCTCTTAATGCACAACAAGTCCAAATTGAGAAATAACGAAAATCCATCACGAGGAAGTTCAGACTATGATTAGTCAAACCATCTTTAATTCGACCAACCCAAACCCAGTTTTGGACCAGACTACCCTAAATCTGAATCGAGCCAATCATTTTTCGCCCCAAAACCATGATAACCCTACTTCATCATCCAAAACAACTATTGACCTTATAGACAAGGGAAAGGTTGTTGCTAGTACTCCTCAACCCAGTAAGGTTTTAGACATCATTTCCTAATCTAGTATTTCCTTTCCTGTGAATCCTTTTCAAAGGAATGAAGCTTTCTCTCACCCTGACTTGAGAACATTTATGAAGAAACTTGAAGCTATGGAGAGAACCATCAAAACCCTAAAACACTACAGTGACTTGATTGATATGGATAGTTTGACCTTGTTCCCTGATGCCAAGCTTCCACCCAAATTCAAAATGCCTGAACTTGAGAGATTTGATGGAACCTTTTTCCCCAAGACTCATTTGAAAATATATGTGGTGGTAATGCAACCTTTGGGACTTAGCAATGAGCTCCTTGCTCAGTTGTTCTACTAATCCCTAACCGGTACTTCCAAGAGATGGTTTCTTTCACTGGACAAGAGCCAAAAGAGAACATGGGATGATATCTGTAATGCTTTTGTCAAATAATATCATTACAATACTGAAGTAGATGTCACCAGACGTGATTTAGAAACTACCAAACAACTTCCAAATGAGTCATTCTCTATGTTCCTTATAAAGTGGAGGGCCAAAGCTGCTCAAATGGTAAACAGACCAACCGAGCAAGAACAAGTGAACATTCTTGTTAAGAACCTACTCCCAGCTTACCGAACCCAGTTGGTAACCCAATACCTGCCCACCTTTAAAGCTTTGGTTGGAACTGCATCAAGGGTTGAAGATTGCATAAGAAGTGAATCATTTCAACCTGAATTCTCCACCACTTATCTGAATAGTGATGAAGAATCTGAACCCCATGACCTTTGAGGCTAAGACCGATATGCCACTTTCCCTTTTAAGCTGAATCCATCACTGTGATCCATACATCTTCACCAAAGTGGAAAATAGACCCCACCTCACCATTACCTAAGTAGCATGTTATGGAGGAGTTCAAGCTCAGCTGATTTGACTTGTCTGAGATTGAGTCCAAATTCAAATCCCAGTTTAAATCCGAGTCCAAGTCCAAATTTGAGTTTGAGTCCATGTTCAGAGTCCAAATCTAAGTGAGAGTCTGAGTTTATCATTTTTGTATTTTGTATTTTGTATTATTGTCTCCTGTTATAATAAAATATTTATGTTATTCATGCGTTTTTCTTTTTCTCATCCTTTTTGTTCAGTCCTACATAGTTGAGTAAAAAAAAAGAGAGAATAAATAAAGATAAAAAAAATCAATGAATTTTGGCAAACATTTGCATTTCACCATGAAATTCACCATGATTGGAAGAATCAAAACTTGGGGTATTATTTGTGCCCACATCAAGCCGCTTCACCAGCTCCTAATTAAAGGATAGTCAAGATAATAGTGAACACTAAATGGTGATCTCTTCAATTGGAGCAGGCGAAGCCAAAGGCAATCTAATAAAGTTATCCATTGCACTTTTGGGTAATCAAACATAACACCTCAACAAAGGGGCAATCCTAAAAGGACCTGATATCCCCACAAAGTTTCCCTCTAGCACAATAATTCAATGGAATGGTCTAGATAAAGGACAGAGCCCCAAGATGAAGGAAAGCAGTAGTCCAAATCATGGTGGAATAATTTTTAAAATGCCAAAATTCATTGATTAGCTCGCTAAGTTGAAAACCTGAAAGGTCGGCTTAGGCAGAAATTAGAGCAAGCTCGTTGAGTTGAAAACTCGAAAAAAGGGCAGTTCGGGCATAAGTTAGAGGTAAAAAAAAAAAAATTCATCCTGGTCCAATCATTATGTTCCTTATGTCCTTATCCCACATCAAGAGCATATCTTCCTAATACATCATCCTCTAGCTGATCCCTCATTAGGGGCACGCTTTCCAAATTGCCTTCTGTTAATCCGTCATGGTCATGTCCTCCATATTGTCTTTTAGTCATCCATCACATCTCCTTTATCAATAAATAGGGGCATATCCTTCCTGTCATCCATCACGTCTCTTAGCTCAAGCAGTTAAGTAGCCCTTATCATTTCATTAAAGGTATATTCTTCAAGTCGTCAGTCAAGTCTTTTAGCTCAAAAAGCTAAATAGCTCCTATCATCCATCAAGGGGCATGTCTTCGGAGTCATTGTCTAAAATCAATTCAGTGTCTCCTTAAGAGTCCCGTCACTCTAAGAGTCTCTTCAGTCTCAGACAATAAGATAAGTTGTGTTTGTCTTCTTTATAAATCTTGCTACGATAGCAAAATCATACAACCTCCCCAACACCTTTTCAAAAGGTCCAACCTACCATCTTTTCAAACCTAAGTCTCCTTGGAAAAATCTCATCTTCCAAGGGCCAAGCCCACCAAAAATCCCAAGTTTCTCAAAAACTCATGATCCTTTAAGCCTAGTTTCCTTGGCAAAGCCAAAAGTCGAGCCATGACTCCCAAGGCCTATCATCCTTAAGCTGATTAAAAAGGGCTTGAATCAGTCAAAGCCTATCACATACTTCTTTAGAAAATCATATCATCCTTCCAAGTATGAGTCTCCTTTGCAAATCATACCATCCCTCCATATCCAAGCCTCCTTAGCAAATCATATCATCCCTAAAGTCCAACTCCTTTGAACAAGTAAAATCATGCTTGCAAACCAACTGGTCAAATCACCTCTAAAAGCCATATCCAGAGGCAGACTCTTAACAGATGAGTCATACAGAGCCAACTCACAATCTTCACCATTGAAAAGGCCAAACTTAACCGAGCCTTTCTTACCTAATTTTTTTCAAAAGCCAAACCTAACCGAGCCTTCCCCTCCTAATCTTTTCCAAAGGTCAAATCTGACCGAGCCTTCTTACCTAAATCCTCCTTCCAGACTAAACCTGACCTAGTCTTCCCACCTAATCTTCTCCTAGGCCAAACCTAACCGAGCCTTCCCACCTAATATTCTCTGAGGCCAAACCTAATCGAGCCTAATCTTCTTCGAGGCTACACCCGACCTAACCTTCCAAGATAACTTTCCAGGCCACACCTGACCGAGCCATCCAAGCATGACCTCCTCCAAGGCCAAACCTAACTGAGCCTTCCAAGTATGACCTCCTTCCAAGCCATACCTGATTGAGCCTTCAAACCAACCTCGAGTATAACCCCATCATCTCTAAGCCAAAACAATCAACCTCGGGCCGAACAACAGAGCCAATATCTTTCCAAAATGGGGGCACCTTCCTCTAAAAAACTCAGCATCTCATACCAAGTTGACTCTTCATAGGTTCAAGGTATCCAGTTCATAAAATCTTTGCATAGTTAGATGCATTTTACAATAAACAGGTCACTAATTAAAGCTCCTAAATCAAGACGGATCATCAATCCGAATTCTTGAATCAAGCAGTCATAGAGTCCTTCACCCAAACCAATCAATCTCAAAAAATCAGACCCATCCTAGGATAGCCTTAGGATCCAAACCTTAAATCTAAAATAGGTTTCCCTTCTATAATCAGACCCATCCTAGGATAGCCTTAAGATTCATACCTTAAAGCTGAATTAGATTTCCCTTCTATAATCAGACCCATCCTAGGATAGCCTTAAGATCCAAACCTTAAATTTGAAATAGGTTTCCCTTCTATAATCAGACCCATCCTAGGATAGCCTTAGGATCCATACCTTAAATATGAATTAGGTTTCCCTTCTATAATCAGACCCATTCTAGGATAGCCTTAGGATCCGTATTTTAAATCTGAACTAGGTTTCCCATCTATAATCAAACCTATCCTAAGATAGCCTTAGGATCTATACCTTAAATCTGAATTAGGTTTCCCTTCTATAATCAGACCAATCCTAGGACAGCCTTAAGATCTTTTACCCAAGTAGACCAGGGATATCAATTTCATTCTAGATTTTCCCAAGCAAATCGGTAATATCACTTTATCCACCCATAAATGTCTATCAACGATCACCTAGATATCCTTATGGTTCCTTTTCCATTTCCTTATCATTCTTCACCCAAACATGTCCAAATACCGACCTAGACATCACTTTGGTTCCTTTTTCCATTCTTCCTACTCAGGTTCACTATCATCAGAATCGCAATACAGACAAGACAATTCTAATAAGGGGCCAACTGTGAACCCTTAATTTTGCACCCTTTGGCATACAACCAAATCCTAGAGGCACCTAGACTCGGTAAACAGACCTCCGAAAGCCAAAATCTCCAAAGATCACCAAAATCCTAAAAATCAGGAATTTGAGCCTCGAGATCCATCCCTCAAGCCTTTAAATCATCCTCATATCATTCGGGATTGGATAACAAGCACAACGCAACTGGAATCATATAAAACAAACATAAAATGAGTAAGAAGGGCGAAAATGGGTTGAAGTGGGGCCCATGACCGCACAGGCACGTGCGATCATGTTTTTGTGACTGCAAGTAGCTGTGCAGTGACCGCACAACCACATGCGATCATGTGCACTGTTTTACAATCCCACATTAGAAAATGTGCAAATTCGCCTCTAGCCTTCTCCCTATATAAACTACACCCACCAGCTCATTTGACACCCATGAACTTGCTTGATCACCCCCCGATCTCAAAGTAAGCATCATTTTAAGCTTGGTCCAAAAGGAACGAGCATCTAGTTTTAAATTTTCTTTTTCTTCTTGCTTTGCTATTGCTAATTGCTTTGCAAAGCGAGATTGGGTTGTGACTTCCCGAGCCGACCTATCAAGTCAAAAGTTTTTTGTCATTCGAGGCAAGCTTCCTGCCGTTCAAAGAAAGTCACCGCCCGTAGTCCGAGGCAAGTCCGCCGCCAACCGAGACAAGTCTCCTCCATCATAAGGTATTTATTTTCTTTCTTTTTCTATTATTTGTTTATTTATCATCTTGTTTTTGTATTCTTTCCTTTGGTTTTATTTTATTTTACTTGTCTTGCTTGCTTTATTATTTTTCCCTTAGGAATTCTTTGCATGTTCCCTTCTCTTTCATCCCATTCTTCTTTCATCATTTTAATCGATGTATGTTAATTAGAACCTGACTTAATTAATAACTTGGTAATCAATTAATCAACCCTCCTTTTTATCAATTAATCTGAAACATGATAAAAGGCTTAAACTAAACAAACCTCCTTCGTAAGAAGGGCGAAATATATGGATTTTGATTCCCATTCGAAGGGATACGTAGGAATGCTTGATTAAAGCATCAAATCCAATTAAAATAAACTTTCTTCATCTTTCACTTTCTTAACATAGTTTAGGTTTTGTGTTTTCTTTTATTTCTTTGATTATTGATTTAATTTGCAGAATGTGTGACTCTCCTAGAACCCATAAGGGCTAGAGAGAGTATCCCCTAATTTGGTTTAGGTTGTAAATTTAACATTCCTATTGCTTTCTTTATTTAATTCTTTTATTGCTTTTATTACTTCTTTTACTGCTTTACTTTAATTCATGCATATTTAATTATTCATTCATTTATAACTGTTTATGAAATTTATTTTAAGCCATTAAACATTAAACTTGACAAAATAATAAAAATGAACCGAAAACTTTGTCCTCGAATCCTCTTTGGTTTCGAGGTTAGTGATCTTTGTTCTTTAGGATAATAATTGGAGTCAAATGGGTTTTTCCTTAACTTTTCCCAAATAAAATAAAATTAAGGTGGCGACTCCTAATGCACCTTTTCAAAATCAACCAATATGAACTCGAGGGTTCCATCGTGAGTACAAACCCGAAGGAGCATTTCGATCCCCTCTAGTGGATCAGACCGGTGCTATGGTAAGGCCTCACAAACTTCTGCTTCTAGTCTACTAGATTCGTATGATGAACTCATCATCAATATGTCAAATAATATAGACAATCTAGTCTTCGATGATATTGCAACTGCTATTTTGGAAGAAGAAAATTGACACAAAAACAAGGAAGACAGGTTGGCCAGTTCGCAGTAAGCGGAGGCATTGACGATGATGAGAGGGAGATCAATAGAGCGTGCTCAAGTGGGAGCCAAAATCATGGTAGATCCAAGTCAAAAAGTAAGAAGAACCTGAGGTGTTACCACTGTAACAAAAAGAGTCACCTGAAGAAGGATTGCTAGAGTTTAAACAAAAATTTCAGTCATCAAGGAAATGTAGCATCTATCTCAAATGAAGGTGAAGTTCTGTGTTGTGAAGTAGCGACGACTTCAGAAGGCAGAAAAAGATTTGCTGATGTATGGCTCACTGATTTTGAAGCTTCATTTCACATGACCTCTCAAAGAGAATGGTTCCATCAATATGAATCTGTCTCTGGAGGATCTGTGTATAGTTGCAATAATTATGCCTTGAAGATTGTCGGTATCAGAACCATCAAGGTGAAGTTGCATGATGGTACAATTCCCACTATTAGAGAAGTGCGGCATATGGAAGGCCTAAGGAAGAACTTACTGTCATTAGGTCAGCTAGATGACCTTGACTGTAAAGTTATAATTGAAAAAAGGATCATGAAAATGATTCGAGGCACGCTTGTACTTATGAAGGGAGAAAAGGTAGCTGTCAGACTGTACATGCTGAAGGGAGAGACTTTGCTAAAAGGAGAGCAAGTAGTTCAAGTGAAAGATCTGCAATAGCGTGGCATCAAAAACTTGGGCATATGTCTGAGCAAGGAATGAAAATTATTGCGGAGCAAAATCTACTTCCAATACTCACTAAGGTGTCCTTATCTTTCTGTGAGCATTGTGTAACAAGTAAGAAGCACATGTTGAAGTTTAATACATCAAGTTCTAGAAGTAAAGAAATTATAGAGCTGCTTCACTCTTATGTATGGCAAACACCAGTTCTGTCCCTGGGAGGAGTAAAGTACTTTGTGTCATTCATAGATGACTATTCTAGGAGATGTTGGGTGTATCCTATCAAGAGGAATGTAGATATATTTCCAATCTTCAAAATGTACAAAGTGCAGATGGAGCTTGAATATGGGAAGAAGATCAAGTGTTTGAGGTCAAATAATGGAGGAGAATATATCAACAAGGAGTTTGTTGAGTTTTGTGATCATGAAGGCATTAAAAGGCAGTTCACTATAGCATACACTCCTCAGCAAAATGGAGTGGCAGAGCGGATGAACAAAACCTTGTTAGAAAGAACAAGAGCAATGTTGGAAGCTGTAGGCTTAGAAAAATCATTCTGGGCGGAAGCAGTCAACATCGCCTGTTATGTGATAAATCGGGCTCCATCAACGAAAATTGAGTTGAAGACATCAATGGAGATGTGGACTAGGAAGCCGATTGATTATTCAAACCTCTATATATTTGGAAGTCCAATGTATGTGATGTATAATGCCCAAGAAACCACAAAACTGGATCCAAAATCTAGGAAATGCTTGTTCTTAGAGTATGCTGACGGAGTGAAGGGGTATCGCCTGTGGGATCCCACTGCCCTCAAGGTTATTGTTAGCAGGAATGTTATCTTTACAGAAGATAAACTACAAAAAGAATGTGATAATAACACTGTGAAAGAAAATTCAGAGACTACAGTGGTAAAGGTGGAAAAAGAGTATGAACAGAATGATTCTTCTGAAGCAGCACCAGAGCACGAGGAACAAGAACCAGTTGTGTCTGAGTTACTAGAAAAACATGTGAGAAAGTCACCAGCCTGGCACGAAGACTATGTTATGGGGAGCAATATTGCATATTGTCTTCTAATTGAGGATGGGGAACCATCAACTCTCCAATAAGCAATGAACAGTTTAGATGCATCTGAATGGATGGCAGCAATGCAAGAAGAAATTAAAGCTCTTTATAAAAATAAAACCTGGGAACTTGTACCGTTACCACATGGAAGAAAACCCATTGGCAACAAATGGGTGTATAAGATCAAACGTAATAGCGATGATTAAGTGGAACAGTATCGTGCAAGATTAGTGGTAAAAGGATATGCTCAGAAAGAATGCATTGATTTCAATGAGATATTTTCTCCTGTTGTACAAATTACTATAGTTTGAGTAGTTTTGGCAATGTGTGCTACATTTGACCTACATCTTGAGTAGTTAGATGTGAAAACTGCTTTTCTTCATGGAGATCTTGAAGAAGAAATTTATATGCTTTAACTAGAAGGATTTGAAGAACATGGAAAGGAGAGAACTTGGTTTGCAGGTTGAACAAATTTCTATACGGTCTCAAATAGGCGCCGAGGTGTTGGTATAAGAGATTTGATTCCTTCATCATGAGCCTTAGATACAACAAATTAAATGCAGACCCTTGTGCCTACTTTAAGAGGTTTGGTGATAATGATTTCATCATTCTACTGTTGTATGTTGATGACATGTTGGTAGCAGGCCCCAACAAAGATCATATCAAAAATTTGAAGGCTCAGTTGTCTAGGGAGTTTGAAATGAAGGATTCACCGAGATAGAAATAATAGGAAGATTTGGCTTTGTCAAAAGAATTATTTGAGGAAGATCTTGCGACGCTTCAATATGAAAGATTGTAAGACAATTTCTATCCCACTTCTTGTTAATTTCAAGTTATCTTCCAAGATGAGTCCTAGTAGTGAAGCAGAAAGGATGGAGATGTCTCGAGTACCGTATGCATCAGCAGGAGGAAGCCTTATGTTTGCTATGATTTTTATAAGACCAGACATTGCACATGCAGTGGAAATGGTTAGTAGGTACATGGCAAATCCTGGTAGAGAGTATTGGAGTACAGTGAAGAGAATCCTAAGATACATTAAGGGGACCTCAGATGTTGCATTGTATTATGGAGGATCATAATCTACTGTCAGAGGATATGTTGACTCAGATTATGCAGGTGATTTGGACAAAAGCAAATCTACCACAGGTTATGTGTTTATTCTTGCTGGCGGAACAGTAAGATGGGTTTTGAAACTGCAGTTAGTTGTGGCAACGTCAACAACAGAAGCATAATATATAGCAGTTACACAAGCTAGTAAAGAAGCAGTCTGGTTGAAAATGATAATGGAAGAACTCGGGCACAAACAAAAAAATATTTCTCTGTTTTGTGATAATCAGAGTGCCTTGCATCTGGAAAGGAATCCAACTTTTCATTAAAAAACGAAGCACATTCAAGTTCAGTACCACTTCGTTCTTGAGAAAGTGGAAAAGGAACCATGAATATGCAGAAAGTGCATACCAAAAACAACCTAGCATATTTTATGACAAAGATAGTCAATAATGATAAGTTTGTTTGGTGTCAATCCTCTAGTGGCCTGATAGAGACATGAGCAACATAAAGATGGCAATGAAGAAAGAATAGTGTGAAGATTGATTGATCCTCAATCAAATCTTCAAGTGAGAGATTATTGTAAAGTCAAATAAGTGGGCACCGAATTAAATATTAAAACCAAAGTTGGCACAACTTGCAAAATGCAAGATGTGGCCAACTATTTGGAAGCCTATATAAAGGCTCTCTCTCCTCATTCAATTTGCATCCCAAATCAGAGAGAAAAATTCTAAGAGAAAAATAGAAAGTTTTATTTAAATTGTGTTTCTCCTATTTTCAAGAGAGATTATTGTTGTTATCTCCTTGTAATTTAGAGAGAAGGTTGTAACTCTTATTATTTTTCATAGTCGAATTCTTCTATTCTTACCTGTGGTTTTTACTCTAATTTGTTTGATGGTTTTTCATGTAAAATTTGGTGTTCTTGTTAATATTCTCAAATTATTAGTTGTGTTTTTGTTCTAATCTGGTGTTTATTTTTCAGCAGATTACAGCCCTAAATTAAGATCATCTCATATTCACCTCAATATGATAGGTCATGTTAATACAATCTCTATTGTTCAATGCAAAATAAACGGTTGAGATTTTTTTTAAAATTTCAAATTTCAAATTTCTAAGAGTAGGTAGTTAAAGTGTAAAAATAAATTTCAAGCGTTTATTTTATATTGAACGGTGAAAATTATATTAACAGGATGTATCATATTGGAATGAACATGAAATTATCATGATCATAATCCTGATTGTGGAATTGCAATCTAGAACATATGGTTTGGAGTAATTTTTTTTTTTTTTTTTTCTTCCAAGAGATATATATCAAACAGATAATTATATCAAGCATTATAGTCTAATACGTGGGGAAAAAAAAATGGGCGTCTTCAACCTCAGCTTTGGTACGACCAAAGCCTCATTGTCATAATGTTTTGGAGTAAATTGGCCTTCTATGAATTGACAAATACGGATAGTTGACCTTGTGTGCTATGACACTTTGAACATAAAGTCATGGCGAAATCCAGATCATGATGATCTCAAATCTAGAAAAGGCTATAATGACAGAAAACTTAATACATAAATAAACTTACCTTGAACTCTGTATGTTTTTGTTCTGGCAAAAAAAAAAAAAACTTTGTATGTTTTTATTATTATATCATTTTTTTTTATTAATTTTATCCTAATTTGAAATTTTAATTATAATTTTACTAATTGTAAGAAAATTTTTATTAGTTAAAAGACCAAAAAGTTAAATTGATTCTTAAAATTATTATATTATATTATCAATTTAATGCTTATATATATATATATATATATATATATATATATATATATATATATATATATATTAAGTTAATTGAACTATTTAACTTTATAAATTTAATTAATTAAGTCAATAATTTGATTATTAATAATTTACCAAATTCACAAAGTTAATAAATAAAAAAAACCAACAAATTTTGAGTAATGAAAGGTAATACAAGCTATACAAATTTATTAAGGCAGATTGTGTACCCACTAAAACCTATAATATGACAAATTCCATATCCAAAATTAGAGTATGCCTTAGGTGTTTGCAATTTGGAGCATTAGCAACAAAATACAAACACTATTAGAATTCATCAAATTAGCGACGGATTAAATCCCTTGCTAATAGCGATGGATAAGTGGACCAAAATTATAAAATAAATAGCGAAGAATTTACGACAGAATAGCGACGGATTAATCCGTCGCTAAGTTTAGCTCCAGGTAATGGCGCCAGTTTTAGCGATAAATTTTAAAAATTTAGCGACAAATTTAATCCGTCGCTATTTTTAACAAGTGAAATCGAAACGCACCGTTTTATTTAAAACTAGTTATTCCGTTGCTATTCCGTCTCTAATTCGTTGCTAAATTTGCAGATTTAAATAAAATCCAGGTCTCTTCTCCCTCCCTTCTCTGTGAATCCCTAATCACAGACCCTCTCCCTCCCTCCCTCCCACCCACCCAATCTCTACCTCTCAATCCCTACATCTCTCTCACTCCTATCCTTTTCCTTGCCTATCTCTCTCTCTCTTGCCCTCCATTTCGTCAGTTTGTGGTATCGTGTGCGCAACAAGAAGAAGGAAGATCGAAAGAGTTTCGGGCGGGATTTTTGGCAGAAAGGAAGAAGAAGGAGGGTACTGGAGAAAGAAGGGCTCCATCATCTTCAAGTAATGGGTTCCTTCTTGAAATTCAATGTTTTCAATTTTTTTTTTTTCCGTTTATGTGTATTATATTATTTTTTTGGATTTTTTTTTTGTATTTCAATTTTTTTTTGTTTGATTTTTTTTTCGTTTATATGCTCAGAATTTATTTATTTTTTTAAATTTAACTATATATATATATATATATATATATATATATATATATAT
>CATKHJ010393537.1:0-14009 GCA_949750685.1 Vernicia montana | reverse complement strand
GTACCTGAGAAAAGATAAATTGACATTTCTTGTAAGTATGCCTTAAATCCACCACAAGTGAAAGTGAATGGCATGTAGATAATGGATGCTCAAGGCATATGACCGGAAATGCAAGCCTCTTCATTTAATTGAAGAAAAAGCTTGAAGGGAATGTCATATTTGGAAACAATGCCAAAGGTAAGGTAATTGGCATTGGATCAATTGGTAAGGAAGGTTGTTCCCTAATTGAAGATGTTTATTTAATTGACGGTTTAAAGCATAATCTATTAAGTGTAAGTCAATTATTGGACAAAGGTAATAGAGTCATCTTTGACTCCAAAGAATGTCCAGTCACTACTTTGGTAGATGACAAAGTGATGTTCAAAGGAGAAAGAGATGGCAATACCTACATAATTAACTTATACAATTTAGCTAACCACAATTTCAAGTGTCTTGTGTCTATTAGCAATGAATCTTGGCTTTGGCATAGAAGGCTTAGTCATGCAAGCATGGAGTTGATTCATAGCCTAAGCAAGAATGAGCTAGTTGATGGACTTCCAAAGATCAAATACTCAAAGGACAAGACATGTGGGCCATGCTAAATGGGGAAATAACATAAGTCTTTCATCAAGTCAAAAAATGTTGTAAGTACTTCTAGACCCCTTCAACTCATTCATATGGACTTATTTGGACCTAGTAGAGTTACTAGTTTGGGTGGAAAGCTTTATACATATCTACTTGTTGCTGATTACTCTAGATTTACTTGGGTTAGTTTTTAAAAGTGATGCTTTTGATGCTTTTAAAAGTTTTGCAAAGAAAGTTCAAAAAGAAAAAGGATATTTGATTTCAAAAATTAGAAGTGATCATGGAAACGAATTTGAAAATGAATCTTTTGAAAACTTTTACATTGAATTAGGTATTTCTCATAATTTTTCATCCCCTATAACACCACAACAAAATGGTGTTGTAAAGAGGAAAAATAGAACATTAGTAAATATGGCTAGAACAATGCTCAATGAGTATAGTCTCCCTACATACTTTTGGGCGGAAGCTGTTAACACTTCTTGTTACATTGCAAATCATGTTTTTAAAAGACAAATTTTAAATAAAACATCTTATGAGTTATGGAATGGAAGGAAACCCAAGATTTCATATCTTAGAGTGTTTGGTTGCAAGTGTTATATATTGAATACCAAGGATAATCTTGGAAAATTTGCATCCAAAATGGATGATGGTATCTTTCTTGGCCATTCCACCACTAGCAAAGCTTATAGAGTCTTTAATAAAAAAAAATGTTTAGTTGTTGAAGAGTTTATGAATGTTGTTTTTGATGAATCTAATAAGATTGATCTTGGGAAAAGTAGTGTTCTTGATGATTTTGTAGGTGAGTTTGAAAATCTTGAAATTGAGGACAATTCAAAGGAAGAGGTAATGAATGAAGAAACTCAACAAGATGTAAAAGCTCAACCTCAACAACAAGAGGATGACACTCAAGGACTCCAAAAAGAATGGAGCTATCCCAAAGATCACCCCAAACATCTCATCATTGGTGAAACGTCTAAAGGTGTAAGTACTAGATCTCATTTTAAAGCTTTAGATAATAATCTTGCATTTGTTTATCAAATTGAGCCAAGGACTATTGATGAGGCTCTAAATGATGAATGTTGGGTGATTGCTATGCAAGAGGAACTCAACCAATTTGAGAGAAACAAAGTTTGGGAACTTGTTCCTAAACCCAAAAATCATCCAATTATTGGATGTAAATGGGTGTATTGGAATAAGTTAAATGAGCATAGTTTCATCACTAGAAATAAAGCTAGATTTGTTTCCAAAGGGTACAACCAAGAGGAAGGCATAGACTATGATGAAACTTATGCTCTGGTGACAAGATTAGAAGCCATTAGAATTTTATTAGCATATGCATGTCATATGAATTTCAAATTATTTCAAATGGATGTGAAAAATGCATTTTTAAATGGCTTTATTGAAAAGGAAGTTTATGTTGATCAACCTCCCAGTTTTGAGGATCATAAACTTCCAAATCATGTTTTTAAATTAACTAAGGCCTTATATGGATTGAAACAATCTCCTAGAACTTGGTATAAAAGACTTAGTTCATTTTTATTGAAAAATAATTTTGAAAAAGGAAAGGTTGATACTATTCTTTTTGTAAAAAGGCACAACCACAACATACTCAGTGTTCAAATTTATGTTGATGATATTGTATTTGGTGCTACTAATGAAACTCTTTGTGAGGAATTTGCTAAGTGTATGACTAGGGAATTTGAGACGAGCATGATGGGAGAGCTCAAATTCTTTCTTAGTCTTCAAATCAAGCAATGCAAAGATGGTATTTTCATCAACCAATCTAAGTACACCAAAGAGTTATTGAAGAAATTTGAAATGGATGGTTGCAATAGTAGCAAGACACCAATGAGCACATCAACTAAGTTTGACAAAGATGAAATGGGTAAGAATATGGATGAAAAGAAGTATAGAGGTACTTCTTTATCTTACCGCTTCTAGACCCGATTTCTTATATAGTGTATGCTTATGTGCTAGATTTCAATATTGTCCTTAAGAGTCTCATTTAAATGCGGTCAAAAGAATTTTAAAATAATTACATGGCACATTGCATTTAGGATCATGGTATCCTAGAGATTCTTCATTTAGCATTATTGGATATTCTGATGCGGATTATGCTAGTAGTCTCTTAGATAGAAAGAGTACATCCGAAACTTACCACTTTCTTGGTGAGTGTTTAGTTTCTTGGTTTAGGAAGAAACAAGTTTCGGTTGCCTTGTCCACTGTCGAAGCAAAATATGTGGCGGCGGGTTGTTGCATTCAAGTCTTTTGGATGAAACAACAACTCAAGGACTATGGTCAAGCACTTGATCACATTCCCATCGAATGTGATAATACAAGTGCTATAAACCTTTCAAAGAATCTCATTCAACACTCTAGGAGTAAACATATAGACATTAGGCATCATTTTATAAGAGACCATGTGCAAAATGGAGATGTGGTATTAGAATTTATTGATACAACTAACCAATTGGCAGATATTTTTACAAAACTCCTAAATGAAGAAAGATTAAACTTCATTAAAAGGGAGCTTGGGATACTTGATGGAAGCTCCTTATCATAAAAATGTTGTTTCTTTGATGACATTTTCATGCATAATTTGGTTGTTTGTAAATGTTATGTATTATATCTTTTATGTGATTAATTGAATGAACATATGAGTACCTTGTTTGATTAAATTTTGTATGATTACTTTGTACTTAAATGAATGAATATCATGTATTGACTAAATTTATGCATTCATATTGTTTATGATCTTCAAAATAATTTTAATGCATTCAAGTTTCTCACAAAATTTTCTTAAATTTTTGAAAAACGCATAAATCACGGTAGCTACAGTCCATTAACGAACGTGATATTCATATTTTCTCTGCCTGTTGGCAATTTTTGAATATCGTGATCGCAACTTATCCTTCACGAACACGAATTTTCTTGTTTTAATGACTGTTACAAAGGAAATATGAAAATCGCGGTTGCTACACACCATTCGCAGACGTGATTTACATTTTTGCCTAAAAAAATATAGCCGTTGTAAAATGGCCAGATTTGCATTAAATGCTAAAATCTTCCATTTTTTGGAAAATTTAAGGCTTCCCATGCCTACAAAAACCCCCATTTTTAATTCACACACTATTTACTATCATTTTAAACTATTCTCTCTCTTCTTGCTTGAACTTTGCTCTATATTTCTCTCATCTCCATTTTTCTCTTCATCTCAATTTCTTTATTATTCTATCTATGGCTCCTAAGACCAAGTTCACTAGGGATTCCAAAGGTAAAGAGTCCCAAACATCTTAAAGGCCTTATCCTCTTAATCTCATGAGAGGAATTACCAAAGAAGAAAAACTACAATGGACAAAATTAGAAGCCAAACCAATCCTAGCCAACAAAGTACCCAATCTCTTCAACCTTAGAACCTTAGGTATAAAAGGAGACCTTATCCACTACTTGGACAACTTGCAATGGAGGCCTTTTATTTTCCCTACTGAGGATGGCCATAAGGAACTCACAAGAGAATTTCTTGCCACTCTAGTGCTTGAAAAGAAATTCTCCGATACCTATAGACCTTATGGTATTTGGTTTTGGTTCTTTAGGCAAGTATATGGCCTAAAATTAGAGGAAGTGGCGAAACTCTTCGGATTTTAACAAGAAGGTGCTTCCACTCTCAATGAGTTGGACATGAATTTCAAAGATTTTTGGAAGGAATTGTCCATAGAATCAAGGTATGACCCGAAATCATCCCTAGCTAAACATTTTCACACCTTAATTCTTTAGGTTCTCCATCAAATTGTCACCTTCTGTATCAATGCTAGAGGAGATGGCAATGAGAAGGTTACCTAAAAAGACTTTTTCTTTCTTTTTGGCCTCATTAAAGGTCATAAAATCCAAACCGCAAAATTCCTCATTGATCAATTTGTCCATCTCGCAAAGACCTCCAAAGGTGTCATCTTTCTATCCTCCCAAATCACCAAAATAGCTAACCATATTGGGGCCCTAACTCTTCCCAACAAAGTCGTTCTCAAAACAAGCCTACCTCTCTCCTCAAACATGTTGGATATTGAATAAATGCTTCACTCTAAGTGCATTAGAGAGAAAAATAATATGTATGAATATATTTTTGGAGAAGTTGGTGCTTTAGAGAAATATAGAAAGAGGTATAGAGTTGTTATTCCTAGTGGAAAACCTTCTCAAGTAGAAGAAGGAATTTCAAAGAACCAAGGCACCCAAACTCCCTCTAGAGCTTCTCCATCCACCAAAACCAACAGGCTTCTCACCAAAATTCTCAAGAGGCTTAATCTTTTAGATCACATGCATGGTGACATAGTGGACATGCAAAAGAAGATGGAAATTATTTCATGTGATTTAAAAGAATGGGAATTTAGTGAACTTGAAGAAGAGGAAGAAGAAGATCAAGAACCCTAGTGCTTGGACTCATAGAATTTCTTATCTTTTATTCTCTCTTTATCTTTTAATTTTCTTTTGTATTTGTTTTTCTTTTAAGAATCATGTATTTTTTTCTTTTTCAAGTTGAATGAAATTTCTTTTCTTCTTAAACTTTTGAGTTACTTGATGCATTCTCCATATGTGAAATGTGCTCTCCTTTATCTTTTTTGTTCCCTTAATTATCTTTGTGATGATTAAATACTCATATTTACTTTTTTATTCCCTTTTATTCCTTTTGGTATATGCATTTTTAAACTTGAATGATTGACTTTAATTTTTCTCTTTTTGATCTTTCCAAAGGGGGAGAAGAGTAGTGAATTTGAAAACTATTTAACAAAGGGGGAGATTTTGAAAATTTATTTGTTTAAGGAGGAGTAAAAACAAAGTTACTCAATTAAGGGGGAGAAAATCATTTACCCCTTAAATATGTTAAAGAGTCTAATATTGCATTTAATTTGTTATATTTTATCTCAAATTTAATTTTATTGTCAAAATCAAAAAGGGGGAGATTGTTGACCTAAGTTGGGTTTCCAACTTAGTCAATCTCTATTTTGATCTTAACAATCAAATTGAATAGTTTTAATATTTTATTTAAGTATGTTTTGACAAATAAAATTGCAATAGACGAGCTTGAGAATGGAGAACATAGAAAAATCTCCAAGTGTTCTGCCTGACGTGTAATTCACGCCCGCAATAAGGCCATAGCGCCCGCAACATGATAGTCGCGACTACACCATACTTGTCGCGATCACAACACAACTTTTGACCTGAAATGCATAATTCATTTAGAGGAGTTCGCAGTCAGTGCTGCGACCACTACTCTAAGTGCAAAAGAAGAATTGCGAGCGCAACCAATTTGTTGTAACCGCAACATTCATAAGGCTTAGTAAAGTCACAATGGTAACATCAACAGTGAACAAAATGATGCCTCGTGGCACTAACCATTAAACACATATGAATATAGTGACCATGAAATTCTTGTAGCGACCGCTATATGCATATCGCGACCGCAATATAGTGATGGCGACAGCGACTTATGTCTAACAGAGAATTTAATGCAGATTTTCTAGCTGTTGAAGGGAGATTTGGTTGAAGACTATTGTAACATCTGTTTTGATGGATGGTAACTATAAATACCCCATCAAAAGACTTAAATAATCATCTAACTACTCATTCAACAGCCAAACTCTTGCAAATTTAATTCTCAAGTTTTCAATTTTTCATTTAACACTTTATGTGTTTGTTGTAAGAGCATTCATTGCTCAAGGGTTTAGTGTTAGCCATTAAACACTATCTAGGTTAGGGAGTGTTCCTTTGTAAAACTCTTATTTGGTTTGAGTGTTAGCCTTAGTGAAAACACTTGTGAGGTTTTGACTGTAAGCCTATTGAAAACACTTGTAAAAATTTGGTGTGAGCTTAAACACTAAGTTAGGAGTGAACTTGTCAAAACTCCATTGATAGTGAAATACCCAATTTGTGATTGGAGAGTGGATGTAGGATTGGTTATAATCCGAACCACTATAAATCCTTGTGTCTTTCTATTCTTCCTTATCCTTTCATAATTAATTTTTCAATTGCCCACCAATTCAACCCCCTTTCTTGTTTCATCTTGGGCTACACTTGTGAAATTAGTATTGATATTACCTATTGCAAGTGTTGAAAAGGGTCTCTTTGCAATGAATAAAAAGAAGACTCGACTATGAAATTGAATGAGAGATCAATTATTAAATGATTGTTTGGTCACATAAATAGAGAAAGATATATTTGACAATATTGATAATAAGGAAATTATACAAAATTTCAAAATATGAGACCATGTCGAGGACAATTGTGAAATAATGTAGATAAAAATTTATAATTATTTATTTATGAGAAATTTATTTTATATAATTAAATTTTATAAATTATATATACAAGTGTGTGACCTCACTGATTATATTTTATAGCACTGTCATTGTAGCTAAGAAGGATGGGAAAATAGGGTTTCACTATTTTCAAGCTTTTAAAGTTGTTTTTCTTACTAAGCAAGGGTGGCAATTCTTACAACATCTTGAGTCTCTATGTTTTATGGTCTTTAGTGCAAGATATTATCTATAAAGAGACTTTATGGTTTTAATGGTTGAGTATGCTCCGTCTTATATTTGGCGAAGTATTATGTTGCACTTAAATTTGATCTAGTATAAGCTCAAACAAATTTAAATACTCGCAAGTGAACGATTCGTATCGTAAATAGCAATGAGTTCACCTCGAGGTCGATCTCTCGTAGAGTTGAGCAAATATACCTAGACGCAATTATAATTAACTTATTACCCTACTTATGTCAACAAACAATAACTCAAACACAAACCTAAACACTCTAATCAAGTTTGGAGTAATGAATATTAAAAGAAATAACGATTAATTAATTTAAAATTAAAATAAATAATCAAATGTTCTTAGCATCAATTAAAGGGTCTAGGGTTTAGAATCATCCAATTAAAATCCTAAGTTGGGCTTATTAATTAAATGAGCTACTTTGCCAAAATTGATAAATTACTTAAGCAAAACTAATCAAGGTTCAAAATCCAATAACTCTCATATTCTTAGATTTCTACCTAACTAGAATTAACCAAATTAATTATCAATTTATTAATTAGGTAATAAATTTATGATTAATTTCTAATTCTCTATTGAATTTAATTCCAATATTAAATTTATCTCTCGACCTCATTCAATACCTAGGGTTCATCAATAATTAGCCAGAAAATTGAAGAACAATTCAATAAAGAAAGGAAAAATAAATCATCAAACAACTAGCCCTAACATAGTCTTTCAAGAGGAATCATCCTAGATCTAGACAAAATTATTTAGCTCATAATCAATTTGACAACAATCAATTCAATCAATATATTAATCTCAATCATCATCATTCTCATACTTTAACAATCAAGAACAATAATATAAATTGAATTAAAATAGAAATCAAATAAAGTTAGGGATACAATACTATTTAGGTCGATAATATCCTAGATTCAGTTACTTCCTGTGAATTAACAATAATGTCATCGGAAGGTAATTTGAATGATTATTGAGATAATAAGATCAATAGGAGCTCAAATAAAACTCGGCGAAATATACATAAATTTGGCTAAATATACTAGCCATTAGATCACTCAAGGTAAATCTTCACCATCCATCTAACTAAAACTTATCCAAAACTCATTAAAATTACCATGTGTTTATCAATTGTCAACAAAGGAAATTTCCTGCCATTTTGTTCCAAGCAATGGCTAGCCCTTAAGCTACCTATCATGGCTTTCTAAAATCTCAAGGTAACTTCTAAGGTTATGTCTCAAAATTTCATTTTAAGTATGGATAGTTAGATTTTTAAGTTAAAGCTTCACAATATCTTCCTTTTCTCTTCTTCCTGCATTCGGCCTACACTAAGAATTATTGGAGAAAATTAATTATTTTGTTTTTATGATATTTATAGGTATATTATGAAGTGAATTGAAAGAATTGATGAATTAATTGAATTTAAATTGCAAGATGGGACATAATTTGATTATTGAACTTTAATTGAGAAACCTATGATTTGAATTGAGCAGAATGTTTGAACACCCAAAATGTCAGTTTAGAGACCGAATTTGGAGAAGTGTAAAACATGAAAGTTGAAGTATTTTATCTTAATTAGCATGATGGAGAGATTTAACTAATAAAGATGAAACTGAAATGAGAATAAGTAAAAGAGAAGTTATAACAGTGAAACCAATGGAATGGGCGAGTTCGACTCGAGATAATGGACACTGAAATTGTAAATAGTTAAAGAGAATAAGAAATTGAAGATAGTTAAAATGGATTACTAATGTATAAGGATATAAGGAATAAATCGAGCTAATGATTTATGATAGAAATGTTATGAAAGCAAAAGAGATATGAATAATTAAGAATTTTGCAATGGTCCAAGAGTAAATAATGGACTAAAGAAATCTTGAAAAAGATGCAAAAAAAATTATATGAAAAAGAAAGGAATTGAGATGAGTATGAAAACTTGAACGTATTCGAAATTTACTCCGGAGGAGTTGTATATGGAAATAGAAGGAAATATGATATAATTGAGATTGATATTGGGTAAATCGAGTAAAAAGTTATTTCTTTGGATGTATGCATACCTTAAAAGAAATTTTGAATCGTAGAAAATATGAATACTATATGAAATGGATATATGTTATGAATGATAATAGAGTGTATTAATTCCTATATGTATTCTAGAGAAAGCAAATGAATATAAGATGATACATTCTACTATAGTAGGAGTGTAATATAGAAAACTGTTTGAACACTATGACGGTGCATAATGATGTATGCTTATACATTGTTCCAATTGAAACAACAAACTCACAGTAAGTAGACGAAAAAGATTTGTTAGACAAATGTGAAGAGATTGTGAAACAACAGACTTATAAGCTAAAGTAAGAGTTGAATAAGATACGGTGATTGAGGGAAACTGAATGTTCTCCTCATCATTATTATAATGGTAACCTAATGTTTGGGAAATAAACATAGTCACCCACCATCGTACTTATTAAAAGTATTGTAACAAATTAAGTAGAGAAAAGTTATATAATAAGAAAGTTCATCAGTGAATAAGTTTAAACAAAGATTATCTATTGCGACATCAGGATAAATAAACTGAATTATTGTAAATAGAAAAGGAAAAGAGAATCGATTTCAAGAAATATTGTTGGCAATGAACTATTGGATGTAAACAAAGCCACATGTGTGTTATACGGATATGAACAGCTATATAGACAAAATGATTATGACATTAAGTAACAATTTTGTTATGCAAGGATATATTGCATACAAGGAAGCAGTGTTTCTAAACTTGGGTTTCGGCCTTTTGGCATATTTTAAATATAACTATAACAGAGTTTAAAGAAATGATAATCAATTGCAAAATTAAAGAAAGAAAAAAACATTATTATTTTAACTTCTTTGACTGAGAAAAATCTCAGGATATAACCATGTTAATATAACAGTAAAAGTATAGAGGCATCATGTTATTGTTAATAGAAAGGTTTGATTGACTATTTCACCAAATTCACATGAATTTTAAGAATCAATCATCAGATGAAATTAAAGATGATAGGAAGGACTAAATGCCTCAAACATTAGTACCCGAGTTTCAAAATTTATTCCAGCAACAAAAATTTTCAAAATAATTATCCTTCTAGTTTTTCATAATCGGTATAGATTTTCTTGTAATCATTGAATGGACATACCATTACAGAACATTTGCTTCTTTAGGAAGCCATAGTTTACATGGAGTTACATTGTTCTTTCCCAACAAAAATGAATTTGTTCTTTCCCAACAAAAATGAATTTGTAAATAAAGACTTGAGAAAGCACATAGTTAATTGAAGCACTGAACTGTGATGATAAATGATTGTATAACAATGATAGCAATAGTTACCTCGATAGGTAAACGGTGAAACAATGGAAAGATTAAAGGAGTTGTTTAATCTGGAAAGAACTGTGCTACAAAAGAATATGGATGATTTCAAAACAATTGAAACAAGAAAATGATTATGATTAATTTTGTTTATGATAATCGTGAAAACATTGTATCAGAAGAAAGTGATACCTTCGAATCGATGGAACAAAAGTCAATGTTTAGTATTGTACAATACAAGAATTATACAAGAAATATACAGATAAACTATTTATCCGATTTGTTAAAACTAATGAGTTTATATACAAAGTAGAATGATATAACGAAAGTTAGAAGCTCACCGATTGTTTTATTTTATGAAAAGAAAAAAGATTGAAACGAAAAGCAATAACTTAGTCAAGTTAATGGTAAAAGCGAAGTGTTGAAGAATAACAATAAGACAATTCATTGACCTAGTTTATGGAAAATTCGAGGATGAATTTTTCTAAGGGGGGTCGAATGTAATATCCTAGATCTAGTTACTTCTTACGAATTAACAATAATGCCAACGGAAGGCAATTTGAATGATTATTGAGATAACGAGATCAATAGGAGCTCAAATAAAACTCGGCGAAATGCACATAATTTTTTTTTTATTTTGTTTCTATGGTATTATAGTACATATGTAATCATAAAAATGTTATGAACATGATTAATGAAATAAGATTAATGAACTGCATCGATACTGGATACAATAAAGTACATTGTAAAATAAGGGTAAAATTATCATTTCGCAAAAATTGTTGAAATGATGAGTTAATTGTAACTGAACATATGAAATAAAGTGGAGGCCCAACCATATATTGGTATGGCCGGCCCAACATGTGTATGGAAAAGGAAAATTTAGCTTGAAACTATATGGAAATAATAGTCAAATTCAATTAATGGAAATGGACCCCACATTTCCATTAGTCAAAATTGAATAAGGAAACTTCATGGAAATTTTCTATCATTAAAAATGTGGTCATATTTATCTATATATATAAATGAATTATGTAAAATAAAAATTGGACTAAATATACTAGCCATTAGATCACTCAAGGTAAATCTTCACCATCCATCTAACTAAAACTTATCCAAAACTCATTAAAATTACGATGTGTTTATCAATTGTCAACAAAGGAAATTTCTAGCCATTTTGTTCCAAGGAATGGCCAGCCTCAAGATACCTATCATGGCTTTCTAAAATATCAAGGTAACTTCTAAGTTTATTTCTCCAAATTTCATTTTAAGCATGGATAGTTAGATTTTTAAGTTAAAGTTTCATAATATCTTCCTTTTCTCTTCTTCCTATATTCGGCCTACAATAAGAATTAATGGAGAAAATTAATTTTTTAATTTTTTTGATATTTATGGGTATATTATAAAGTAAATTGAAAGAATTGATGAGTTGATTGAATTTAAATTGCAAGATGGGACATAATTTGATTATTGAACTTGAATTGAGAAACCTAAGATTTAAATTGAGCAGAATCTTTGAACACCTATACTGTCAGTTTAGAGACCAAATTTGGATAAGTGTAAAACATGAAAGTTGAAGTGTTTTATCTTAATTAGAGTCTCATAAAATGGTTTTATGAAATTATTTATGAGTAATGAGATATGTCTCTTGTAAAGGAACTAACCCATATTTGGGGGTTTTTGAGTAAACCTAGACTGTTTGAACCTGTAAAGGATTTTATGAACCAAATTTGGACATAGTCAAAGCATACAAATTATAGGTAAATGTCTCAAGTGTTCACCTATAAAATAAATTTAAAATATTTACTCGGTACAAAGAGAAATCCCACTTGAACTGAAGCTTGTACTGTTTAAAGATTGAATGGGCATTCCGAAATGGAGTAGCCCAAAAGGTGGATTTAGAGACTGAATTAAGTTAAGTATAAAATATGAAAATTGATAATTGATATGTTTATAACCTTTTTGTAAAACAAAATTTAAATTGGATATGTTTATTTTGAGATATGACCTAGTGAAAGTGATAAGGTATGGAAACTCTTGTAAATTAGCACCATTTATAGACTTGAGCATATATCTCATGAATTAAGCATGATAGAGACAGAATTAGAAGAAACTAAAAACTAATAAAATGATCATTGATATGTGTAAAATTGATCCACAAAATTACTTGATAAAATTTCAAGTATAGTATGAGAAATAGAGCTTGCTCTATAACTTACTCTGTATTTCAATTCAACTTATAAACTGAATTAGAACTTTTGATTTGAAGACTTTAAATATAGAACTGGATTAAACTTAAAACATAAGAAATGTTTCTTAATGTCTCTAGTAATTTCCAGTAAAAGGAAATTATATTTGAAAGTATAAATCTTTAGTTATACTCAAAGTAGTATGGCAGGGTCAGTTTGCCCTGTAACAAAAATAAAATTGAATTGAAATGGTCATCAAGTTTTCTATGAATTGAATTTTAAGTTTAATTTTTGATATGTTGTGAATATATATGTCTAGTTTAAAATAAAAAAAAATAATTAACTCATTTAGACTAGTGCATCATGAGAAATGACAGAAAAAAAAGTGACAAGGTCTAGTGACATAATTAAACAAAAAGTAAGAATGTAATGTGACAAAGTTAATAATTGTAAATTAATGGATTATCTATATATGAAAACAATGAATAAATGATTAATGAGAATAATAAATAGTTAATTAAATATGATTAGTCAATATGAATCTAATGTGAAAATATATTGATTTGCATCGATATTAGACAATAGTATTAGAGTTAGAACTGGAATAGTCAAATTGATAAGGTATTTAATAATCTTTGATATATGGTATAAGGATGTGGTTCAACGTAGAAACTAAAAGAGATAGATGTTTCGGTGATTAAGGAGCGTCACTACCAAATATACTAAGAGCTTGTATTAGGAGTTAAGAAAGTCAAGGTGAGTACTTTGAAAACCTTACCTTTCTTTAATGAAATAATTGTTTGACTTATTCCTTTTAATGAGGCCTTTGGCCTATCAACTGTTATTTAAATTCTTTTAATGAGGCCTTCGACCTAATTATTATTACTGAATCCTTTTATTGAGGCCTTCGGCCTACTCCATACTATTTGACTATGAGTACTTGATAAGTGTGTGTTTAATGATAATTTACCCCTATTCTTTAATTCAATTCATTGTTAAATTGAGTTTAATTTGTTTGTTGAAGTGATTTTTCAGAATAAGTTTCACACTAATAAGAACCGGAGTTAAGACTTGAGTTTTCAGAAGAATGAGCAGTTTCTAGCCTAGGATACGCCCTGCTGTACGCCCGTACTAAGGCAAGAGCTGGGCGTATCCCTCTATTTCTGGCAGGATGGCGATTCTGTGTGCAGATGCTGGATACGCCCAGCTCTTGCCTTAGTACGGGCATACAGCAGGGCGTATCCTAGGCCAGAAACTGCTCCTTCTTCTGAAAACTCAAGTCTTAACTCCGATTCTTATTAGTGTGAAACTTATTCTGAAAAATCACTTCAACAAACAAATTAAACTCAATTTAACAATGAATTGAATTAAAGAATAGG
>CATKHJ010393499.1:0-19007 GCA_949750685.1 Vernicia montana | reverse complement strand
AATTATTAAAATTCCTATTTTTTTAGGATTTTAAGATTTTTTCTTAATGAAAATGTATATGAGTTTTTGAAGGATTATATAACTTTTTTCTTTTTAAAAATACCATTCAATTCAATAAATCTTTTTTATACTTATATTATATATATATACTACAAATTCATGAAAAGCAGAAAAAATCCAAATTTTAATCTTATAGATTTTGAAAACTTCATTATTTTTAAAATGTTTTAATAAAAGAAAATATTATTTGTATCAATATTTTTATATTAATTTATTGTATTTATATTTTTAATTACTTAAAAATATATTACGTTCTTATATAAATAATTTATGTATTAACACTACAAAATTACATCCAACCATATAATAAATTGGTACAAATTTAGCAATGCTATGCTCCTAAGTGAAAATATTTCCGTAATCGCACGTTGAAGCATAGTGCATATTTTCCTATGCAATAAACTTAAGATTAATTACCTTTTCTCCAATGCTCAATATATATATATACCCGTAAAATCTACCCGATAAAATTTAGGTTTTTCATTGTCTTCTCTTTTTTATTAGATAAATGGAAACTAATTTCAAAAATACATTTCTCTTTTTTCTTCAAAATTCTTTATTTTATATAATGGCAATTGGCAAGGATGTCCATTCTAATAATTTTCCTTCTTTTTTCTCTCCACATCTATTTATTAATATATATAAATATATAAAAAAAATTTCCAGGAAACAGAACATGCCTTAAAAGGAATTTATTTGCCCAAATTGGTTAACATGTCTTTTATTCTACCTCCTATATTTGTCTTATAATTATTTATTAATTTTAATTTCTAATTAAGAGAAAAAAAATAAACAGGTGGACCAATCACTTTTTGATACAGAAAAATTGGGTTTGGTTTTGTTGAACAGATCACATCAGCCTCTTTCCACTTAGGAGGATTGGATTAGGCAACAACAGGTTGGTTATAGACTTATAATATCCCTTTAAAAATCATAAATACTTAGATAAATTCAGTGTACCAGTTCATTTATAAATTAATTTAATAAAAATAAGACACATTAATTAATAATGTCACATTAATATATATTATTAATTGATATATTTTATTTTTATTGAATTAATCTACAAATAAAATAATATACTAAATTTATTTAAAAATTTCTCTAAAAAAAAATCCTTTTTTTTTTTGCTCATAGCCACACGTCATCATATTTATGACATGCCATATGTAGTGGCTTAAGCCAACCTGTACATAATCCTTTCTTTAGACTAATTTGTGCCACGTCATCATAGTTTTTCTCTTTCATAAAGTTGAGTGTTAATTAAATAAATTAATTTATTATTAGTCAATTAATGTTAAGATTATTATATTTTTATAAAAAAAAATAAATAAAAAATAAAATTTAATGCTTATCTTAATCTTGCTTGCTTGCAAACAATAAGATGGGAACAAATAATTGCTTCGCAAATAGTAATGGTGTGGCAAAAGTCGGTTCTTCCTTGTGTTCCAATTGGCACCATACTTCTTGTTTTTAGTCTCTATTGGCTACCATTGATTATTTGATTTGCACTTTGCATTTTTTTTCTTTATTTAATGGGAATGTATATTATATTTAATTAGTTTTAATTCGATATCCCTTTTCTAATATTTAAAAAAAAAATTCTAAATTTTAAATCTAACTTCTTTTTCTCATACAAATCATTTAAATTTATAAATTATAATATATATGCTAGCTTAATTACTAAATATAAAATTTAAAATAGAAAACCCATAAGTTTAATTTTAAATAACTAAAAAGTGTGGTATTTTTAATTAATTGTTTTTATTTTAGAGCCAAAATATATAGCAGAGCTTATGATAATTAAAGAAAAATATTACTTTAAAAAAAAAAAAAAAAAAAAAAAAAAAAAAAAAAACTCCCCCGCGGGCACCTACTTTTGTTATAGGGGTTGGTCCATTAAATTGAAGCTTTTGCATAATTATAAATGAAAAAAGTGATACTTTAAATTTTTAATTAGAAAAAAAAAATGTTGGGATGCCCAAAAGATAACCTTAATGGCTTACTTTTTGAACATATATATATATATATATAAAATTTAGTAATGGTTTCAACAATAACACCGCCCCAACAATTGAGTTTGTAGTCAATACGAACTATAATCCCACTTACTAGTTTTGTCTCTTTATAATTTATATTCACTTCAGTTTTTATTATTTATTATTTATTTTTAAAAGCAAAAATTGAACTAAAGAGTTGCTATGGCGTCACAAAATACTTTTTTTTTTTTTTTGCCAAAATCTAGTTTTGATGTTGATTGATTCATAAACCACTTTTTAAGATATAATTTTATCAATTAATTATTCATTTATTTAATCAAAATAGAATATAATTAGCTTTCAAGAATTTTGACCTCAATCACCTGTATTGAATTTTAGTTTTATTTTAATAAGTAGACGTTAAGGTTTAAAGTTCGAATTTCAGTGATAAAATAAATACTAAAAGAAAATTAATTTTTTAATTACATTTTTAAATTTTAACTATTGAAAATACTTTTTTTTTTTTTAATTTTAAGTACATTTTTTTCTTGTTTAAAAATTATTATTATATGGGAAATATTAAATTCATGTATTTTAAGTAAAATAAATTTATCATTACTCCATTTTTTTAAAGAACGAAATCAAGACTATATGATGAAAATCATATAGAATTGTTATTTTTAGTGAGATTAATTTTCATTGTATAAATTAAATCAATATTATGGTTTAATTGTTATAGTATATACTTTGATTATAAAATTTTCTTTTTTTTTCATATTATAAGAAAAATATATACAAAGATATCGAAGATGAATTTAGACGTTAAACGTCCTAATCAAAACTATAATTTTGGTTTAGTATCAATTATTATGTAATCGTATAATTCTTATGTATGGTTGAGTACAGGTATTAAAAGTTTTGAATTGAACAAAAAATATATAGAACCAGACCGAGCTGTTGACTTTTTGATTTTCCTCGAACCGAACTGGACCGAATGAAATGTTTTGGTACGGTTATGAATATTAAGATATATCCGGACCGAGAACCGAATCGAATTGAACCGAACTGTACCGAATTGAATTGAACCGAAATAATCGAAATTTTTTAATTTTTAATTTATAATATATAAGTAGTGGTAATTGAATAATGTATAAATAATACAAAAATTATAAAATTATACATGACATTATACCAATTATTAAATTATATTATGATTATATCAAAAAAAAATTTAAAAATTTAAAAATTTATAATTATAAATGTATATACCTCAATTCAATTTAATAAAACTATTGATATTTATATAATTTACTGAAATATTAGCTTCGTTAAATTTATATTAATGAAAAATTAGTAATATAATATGTATTAAGTTTTAATAATACTAAGATATAACCATATATTACAATTAAATATTTTAAATTCACTACATATATGTTTTAGAAAAAAAAATTAATATATGTTTTGATTAATTAATGAGTAATAATAAGAAAATATAATGTATTAGTATGTAAGTCTAATAATATTGTCATTTTAATTGTAATTATATTTATGTGATACTAATAAAGTTTTAGATTAAAATTTTATTAGTATCTAATAATATAATTTTTAAAAATATTATTTTATTAATTAATATCTATGGAATATATTATCAATAATAAATTATTTGTAATAAGCTAATAATTTGTATAAAAAGTTAGAAAGTTGTCATAACTTATAAGAAATTATTTATTAGTTTTAAGTAGTATATAAGTCAAGATTAAAAATATTTGAATTAAATAAAATATTTATATAATTATATTTATATATTTTTACAGTAATTATATTTCTCTGTTTTAAAATCATTGATAAATTTTGGGTTTTGATTGTTTTTGTTGATATAAATTATCAAATTGTATATTTTTGTTTCTTTTTTTTCTTCAAGATATCCGAATCTCCATATTGTATTAGATTGAATTTGACCGGAATTAAAATATCCGATCCCCAAATTGTATTGTCTCGAAATTTTTGAAACAATACAATACGAAGTTTTTTTTTTTTTTTTTTATTTTGATTCTGATTTTGATTCTCCATAAATTAAAATCTTCAAAATTTAATTAAATTCCGAATATTTTCAAATTTTTTAATTGAAACCAATCGGTATCAGTCATTTTCTTTTGAATATGTATATGCGAAATAATAAAAGATTGAGAACGAAATACATAATTATAAATTCACCAAAAAAAAAAAACATAATTATAATTAAATAGTGGATGGGCCATTGGCCTACAGAGAAAGTGACGTTGGACCAATAGCTTTAAAGCGCGTGGAGAGGAGCAATTGCGGATTCACAATTGCTTATTTGGCGAGACGCCCAACTCAAATATGGGGAACTTTTATGGGATTATTATTATTATTATATGCAAAAATATTTTTAATTTAAAATATCCATTTCAAAATTAAAAAAATATATATATATATATATACAAAAAAAAATAATCTTATATAATTTTTTAATGATTAATTTTATATAATAATGAATATTATATTTATATGTTAAATTAATTGGCTTATATTTTATCTTTATTCATAAAACTTTGGGACTTTTTTTTTTTTTAAATTGAACATGAAATAATAAAGGGGTGTTTGATAACTCAATTTATTATTTAATTTAATATTTTCAGTACTTATTAGTTTTAATATGATTTGATAATATAAAATGATCACAACTTAAAATTTTCAATTAAGTAAAAAACTGTTTAAAATTATAAGTTAAAATATTTGATTTAAAATTTCTACTAAATACGCTCAATTATTGAGTTTTTAAAATTTTTTATTAAAATAACTTTTATACCCTCAACATATTATTAAATACTCATTTAAAGTTTAATAATATTTATTTTTTAAAAAACTTATAAGATATATTATGCTACTATGATTATTGCTTCTAAATTTTTTATTTATAATTTTTATTTTTTTTAATTTCAAAACTGTATTTAATGGTTAAAACTTAAATATCAATATCATATGGTTAATTATATCAAATAAAAAAAATTAATAATTTTCAGTAATAATAATTATTAAACAGAATTATTATATTTAACACTTAAAAATTTCAGTATTTATGATATTCAACGTTTAAAATTTAGTATTCAATTTTTCAGCACTTAATTTTCAATTTTTAAATCTTATTATGCAAGACTACTAATGCATGAATATTCCCATTTAAAAAACCCAAACGTAAAAAGAGAAAAAAAAAAAAGAATTAAACACTTAATATGAGAAGTATTTAATTTTTTAACCGAGAATATATAAAAAATAAAGAAATTAAAAAATTTATTAAAATTATTTTCAAAATAAGAAAATTATTGAGTTGAATATCATAAATTAAGAAATTAAAATTTATAGTTTCATTTTCATTGCATTTGATTGTATCCTCCAACTGAAGTGGGGTGTATCAAAAGAGAGGATTTGGCTCATAGGATCAGGGTAAAGTCTTTTTTTTTTTTTTTGGGATTTTTTTTTGCCTAATATTAAAAGGGAAAAAAATTGAATCAGTGTTTAATTTAAAGATGATAAATAACATAAATTTATATAACATGTAAATTAAGAAATCGAACAAAAACCTGTCAATTCAATTTTTTATTTTTAAGTAAAAACAAACTATACTAGTAGAGCATAGAGTTGAAAAATACAAAATAAAGTCCTAATCATTAAATTTAAAAAGAAAAGAAAAGAAAAGCAGCGTGTGTTATATAAAATAATAAACTTATAAAAATAGGTTAGGCGGCTGGAGGTAGTGATGTGGGGTTTTCCGTCAACAAAAAAAAAAAAAAAAAAAAAAAAAAGTTATGAGGTCAGGATCATCGAGAGCCGTCGATCTTTGACTAGCAAAACGTACCCAATCTAACGGCTCAGATTTTAATTTCAAAATTTATTTTGTTATTGGGACGGCACTGTACTTATATTGTGCGTTTGGATTTAAAAGGCCTTTTCTTCAGCTTTGGCTCTCTTCTTTTTCTACATATCAAAACACACGTTTTTGCTTATCTCTCTCTCTTCTTCTTTTAAACGCCTCTGGATTCTATAGACTCTCTATTCATATTCTTCTCCCTCTCTATAAACAAAGGTATACTATTTTTTGGAATTTTTTTTTTTTGTATAGAAAATAAAATTTTGATTCGATGGTAATTTGAATTTGTTTTTGTTTTTTTTTTTGGGTTGATTTAATTCTCGTGTTTGGTTGGTGAGCTTTCTGGTTATTCGTTTTTTAGTGAATTGTATTATTGGTTCATTGGAAAAATTAAGAGGAGCTAATATTGTTTATTTTCCTTTTTTTTTTTTTTTTTTTTAAATTTTTGTTTCAATTTAATTATGATGAATCATTGATAATCGTGTTCTTGTTTTTTGTTTGCCTCCTTTTTATTTGAATTTTTTTTATTTATTAGTTGTTATAGGAGTTACAGCTTTTATAGGAATTCAGCTTTTTAGAACCCCTGAAATCACGGAGGAAGAGTTTTTTTTTTGTTATTATTTTAGATAAAGGAAGGAAAATATTTTGTGGAGAATGATTCAAGGATTTCTTTGGTTCCTAGATAAACGATGAGACCCATTTTTCTTGGAACTGAAATATGGATGCGTGGAGTATCATCTATAATCCTCCTTTTCCTTTCCTTTGTTTGTTCCTTTCGTTTTCTCATCATCATCATCATCAAATGAAACTGAATTGGTTAACCAAGATGTTGTTCCTCTTTCTGATAATTCATTGACTCAATTTCCAGTTTTTATGATTGCTTTTCGTTAGTTTTAAATGCTAGGAAGAGGGTTTCCTCTGCTGCCCACTTTTCTTTTTGTTTGGTTAGTGATTGTTGATAGATAATAAGCAACTTATTTTTTAAATAACAATTCTCTACAAATAAGCCAAAACATTGGGTTTATTCAAGTGTATGGAAGATTGCTTGGTTTTTGATCGGCAATATTTTTAAATTTGAGGTAAGAAAGATTTTACCCTTTAAAATTAATTTTTGCTACCAACTGCTTGATCATATATGTCCTGGTATTGAGCTACATTGATGTTCTGGATCTTACTTTGATTTAATTAGTATTTCTGAATGATTCTTTGGAGCCTCTCTGCTGTATGTAGAGTTTTTATGCTTAATAGTAATTTGAATATTTATGCTATGCAAAATAGTAATCAATACTTGTTGAACGTATGGAGCATTTATAATTTGAAACTATCTTCGCTGGGATAGTATTCTCCAATTAATAGAGCTATAATTGCATACTCTTGTTAATTTTTAGTTAGGTTTAATGTATGCGGCTGTCTTTTATGCAAGCTTCAGCACTTCATTGTGCCTTTTCTTGTATGCTAGTTTGTGTATAATGTGGTGCTAGGATGTCTAGTTTGCTTCCTTTTATTACTTTGATTGGCAACTTTCTTTTGCCATTTCAAACAATATAGAGAATTACATATCACAAGAGGTTTTATTACTCTAAACTATAATATATTTATTGTTGCAGATTTGAACATCACTATTCATGGATGAGTATTCTGGTAAGAAAGCTGGTGATGGGCTTGTTGTCTCTAGAAAGGGCTCTACCCTTGTTTTGAGAGATACTGCTAATAATAGAGATCGAAATGCTCAATTTTGCAATCGAATTGGGTGTAGTGGGAGATTAAACTCTGCTAAAGGTGCTCCAATCAGCTGTTCTGAAAAAGCCAAATCTTCAAGGCCACCATTCCGTCCTTCCTCAAATGGCAAGGAAATAATTGGAAGTTCCTCTAAGACTTGCTCTGCAACCAGCAATCCTAGGAAATCCTTGCCAGGACCTCGGAAAAAGCTGCCTTCTCAGCCAGAAAAAGATCCATCTGAGACTGGTAGTTTTCAGGATGATCCTGAAGTGCCAGAACTTGTAACCATTCCTAGAAAGATCCAAAACAGTCTTCACCCTGAATCTAATAATGCTGGATCTAGTGAGAATACTACTATGGAAGTTGGAAGCTCTAGTATAACAAGTACAAGATCTCGTAAGAGTTTTCATCAGAAATCAGGAATAGGTAGACCAGATACTCCAATAGGTTCGCCCATTTCATTGGCATCTAAAAGCACAAACCAAGGAACACTTGCTAGTTCAGGCAGATATGGTTTGAGAAACCTTAAATGCAGCTCAATATCAGATGTTGCCCCCACAGGATCTTCAACATCAGATTCAAATCTTACTAGACGAAAGGAGACAATAAAGAAGAGAATTTGTGATGGAGAAAGTAGTTCCTCTGCCAGAGGGAAGAAAATAAATGGGTCATCATTGGAAGGTCGGAATTCTAGTTCTAGCTCTGGAATTTCAATTTCTGATTCAAGGAGAACTAGAAACGGGCCTCCTAGCCGGGATAATGGTCCTGCATCAGTTAGGACTCGAAGATCACTCGGTTATACTAGGGCAAGAACTGCTAATCAAGGAGGTGGAAATAATGTATCACCAAATGAACCCCATGTTGTAATCCCACAAATGTCTCAGCCTAATATGCAAATTGATTCTCCTAGTTCATCACATCAATTATCTATGGAATTCTCGAGTCGATCAAGGTCTTATGGTCTACCTGGTAGTAACAGTGAGAGTTTTCGGGGCATTCGGCCATCTAGTCCTGCTGAAGTTGGCAATATCCAATCTTCAATGAATCGAGAGAGCTTACGGCACTACAATATGGATGGAATTGCTGAGGTATTTAGTGCAAGTGGTGTTATAACTTGGAGAAAGAGAGAGAGAGAGCTAATAGAATTTTTTTTCTGATACTAATGCTTTGTTATAACATTTTTGTTAAATAATATTGGGCAGGTGTTATTGGCACTTGAGAGGATTGAACAAGATGAAGAGATAACATATGAGGTAGTTAAATCTTTTGGCATTTTGGATTTCACCAGATTGACATCTGTTACTGACTCTTCTTCCTTATCTGGCAGCAATTGCTTGTTCTGGAGACTAGTTTGTTCCTAAATGGGCTGAATTTTTATGACCAACATAGAGACATGAGATTGGATATTGATAATATGTCATATGAGGTCTGTTACTTTGTTCTGATTGTGTTACTGTATTAAGAATTTCTCTGCTCTGTTATGTGGTCTCTGAATTAACCTCAGCTTCTTACCTTCTGTTTTGTTGTGCATTCATGTGCATGACAATTGGGATGTTCTAAGAACAAAAATTGAATTAAGAACTCAATTCTCTTTTGGTGTTCTAATCTGATGGATTTTCATTGTTTGTTTGACAGGAATTATTAGCTCTAGAAGAAAGGATGGGTACTGTGAGCACAGCACTAACAGAGGAAGCATTGTCAGACTGCCTCAAGGCTAGCAGCTATCAGTCAGCATCTCTGAAGGATGCAACTTCGGACCTTTGTGGGGGAAAGGATGATGTCAAATGCAGTATCTGCCAGGTCTTTTTTTTTTTTTCTTTTGCTTTCCACCCTTGGTTTCTTGTTTACTTTTGGTCTTCAATATGCATTTCATCAGATTTTGGTTTCGTTGAAATCCATATATGCTGTTGACACTTGTAAGTTAAACCTTGAAATGAAAGCATTAATGCTGTCGCCTTATGTAGATGTAGTACCAATTAGCTAAACCAAGGGCAGTTTGATTTTAACCAAAATGGTAGATCAACCTGAACCAATTAACATCTGAGCAAATTTTGGGTTCAATAATAGACATTTTGTGAGTGGCAAGCTAAAGCCTGTTGGTTTTACTAATTAGATTTTGTTACCACATTGAGCACACCACTCATTTTGCATTCTATTTATCATCTTTTTGGCTGTCTTATTTTTCTCATTGCAGGAAGAGTATGCTGCTGGAGATGAAGTAGGCAGGTTGCAATGCGAGCATAGGTATCATGTGGCTTGCATACGTCAATGGTTGAGGCTGAAGAATTGGTGCCCCATTTGCAAGGCATCCGCAGCACCCTCATCATCAACACCACCACCTTCCTCACTTGAATAAACTGGACACTCATCAGAGACTGACTTCATTTTGTACAAAACAAGTCATGTCTCCATCATCCATTTTTTATTTTTCTTAATTTTTTTTAAAGAAAAAAAGGAGATTGTTTTCTTTGATGTACATACCAATTCTCTTTCATGTCAATAGACTAATAAACTCAGGCACCATTGCCTTTATTGCAAGAACTCAAGTTCATCTATAAAACAGGAACTGTGAGTTAAGTTACTCAAAAATTGCTGCTGTCTTTGGTGTTATATACTCTGTTCATTACTTCACGGTTTTGGCTGGAACGAACACGATCAATTTACTTTTTGCAATGCTGTGTTTTGAGTGTCTTGTTGGGGTGGCAAGGGATAATCACTTGGCAAAGTAACTTGTATGAGTGAAGCAAGATAACCCTGTCTTGATATAGTAAGGTAAAGGCGGAATTGTTGTATTTCAGCCTATGAAAACAAGGTGCTATGCCTAAGCCGAGATGGTCCTCATGATCATTGATGTACTATTCAAGGAATAGAAATATTATCATGTCCGATAACAAGGCAGGTGTAGGTCCAGAGAAAGAACTGGTTCCACTGAAAGTAATCTTTATAAAGCCAATAGAATGGAAAAAGCTAATCAAGGTAAAGCTTGACGAGTATATCGGTTAACGAAATATTAGAATATGTTTGGATAGACAACAGGAATCTTCAACATTAAAAAAATAAAATATGAAGTGCTATTTTAATATGCCACCAGTTCTGCCCTGGGACGGGACCCCCAAAACCACCCCAGAAAAAGCAAGTTTCGGAAAAAGGGAGACAATGGAGCCCCATATGCTTATATCATAGGGTTACAAAAAGATTATTCTCCTGCATTTCTTATCTTTTATCTGGAAAATTAGGCAGGTGGAGTTTGTTTCAGTTTAAAGTCAACTTCACCTTCAACTCTTGAGCTACGTTTTATCGGAAAGAGCTCTAACTTGACAACACCATTGGCCAACTAAAGACGCATAGCAAAATCATACACAGATTCTAATGAGAAAGGTTATATCCTTCTGTATATTTTCCGGCAAATATAAATTTAGGAAATACCCAAACATTTACATTGGATGAATTCAGTTTCTGGCGAGAAACCGAACAAGATCACAAATGAGTAGAAAACATTAGGCATCATGCTGCCTAAAGCCATTTGCAATGGCCTCAATCCAAGAACATTATTTCCTTAACAGAGTAAGATTTAAGATGGTGCAACTTCAAACTCATGCATTTAAATCAGTTCAGGTCTCCCAGATTGATAAATGGCAATAATGACTTAGATAATCAAAATACCACAAAAGCATTTAACCTATCACAATTTTTTCATGTAATAAATAAAAACAGCAAGTCATGATCCCCCTCTTAAATATGCAATAACAGGCTCAGTTACTGTTACATTGAAGGCCAAACTAATCATTCATGGATGGACCTTGATTCAATCTATAATAATATAACCTCATCAACAGCATTACATTAATATCTTCAAATGTAAGGACCAATCAAATTAACAGAAGAAAATGATGAAAAGTGTTCAGTACAGAATTACAGAAATTTCCCTCATTACCTATCTTTTCCATCTTGCAGCCATCATGTGTGATTTCATGACATTGAAGAAATCACACAACTGTATTTGCAAACAAGGTCTATGCTCCTATATATCTTTCTCTGCCAGGTGCCGCCTTTGTAAATGCTTTCTTGGTTATGTTGTATTAATATATTGAGACTGCTGCTGCCGCAGGGTGCTTTTCTAGCACAGCATTTAGCTTTCTCCTACCAGCTCTAATCAACTGAATCAGATACAAATCGATCCATAATAGATTCCACATGCTGTCAAATCCCAGTGACTTACATGAAGATGTTGCTTTGCTTGGATCTGCTCCCATACTTCCTATGATGCCTAACACAAACAAAGGTCACCATTATCCACGTAAATAATACATGATAAAGAAAAAGGGTAATCCTGGGAGTGCCTTTTCCAGAGAATCATCTGGTTGGCTGAATCTCCTTTTCTTTCCTCCAGTAGCAGCCACTTCAATCTGATTTTTGGCATTTTGTAGACTGAAACATCTAGCCATTTCTTAATACTACATCCTTTTTGTGGGTCGATGAAGTGAACCCTTCCTGTCATTAACTCCATGTTCAGGAGTGGGGGATGCGATGAGAAGAAAAATTGGAGGATGGGAAATGGCAAAGGAGAAAATTATTTTACTTTTGTTTGGATGCAAGGAAAACATAGAGAAAGCAAATGTGGATATAAAGTTTATAAATAATGGAGCTTAGCACTGAGCCCACTCTGGCCTTTGCAGGGCAGGACACCTGTGGTTGTGGCTTTATGGCAAGAGCGTTAGAGGACTCCAATCAGAGTTCAGAACGGCAAGGATAATGAGTGCTCCACCATCAAGCAGGCAGCAACTGCAGCATACAAGTGCTGACAAAAGGTTCCTCCTAGTTTTGTTTCCTCTTGTTTTTTGCTCCACCTTCCATACAAGGTAAAGCAGCTTCCGTCTCTTATTCCCCATTGTAGCCAAACATGGTGTAAAATTTTCAACTAGTCCCTCACAATGCTGCATTGAGTGCTGGAAGTAGAACAGATTGAAATTTGCATAGAGAGAGTAATTTTATTCCTGCTGACTTCTGTAGCATGGATCACTAACATAATGATCTGCTTCCTCATTTGCTCCAAAAGGGTAAGCAAAACCTCAACTTCTATTTACAGATCTAAACCTGCCCCTGTGTGTACTCATGAGCAGAAGAAACAACAGTGACAATGAATTACACTTTCTCAACATTTCTTGCCATTTGCAGAGGGAAAATCCATGAAAACTGCTGACAAAACATCGATAAAGAAGAGTTTAGGTCTTTGACAGACAATAGTAAACAATGTAAACAAAACTGTAAATATAAATACATAACCTTCAGCTACCATTCTCATTGATTTTCCATTGCTTCCTCCCTGGCATACAATCATAGAACGATGCAAAAAAAAAAATAGAAACATAATACTACTCTGATAAAGTGAAATCAAGGGTCGGAACATCATGATTTAATTGTAAACTCTATTTCCAACAAGTGATGCAACAGATAGTCTTTCTAGTTCTATATCCAAAGTGAGTATGCTAGACAAATATACCTTTACATAGATCCAGTCTGTGCTGTAGCATATTACCGATTGAGAAAATGAATGTATCCTTTAATGGAAATGAATAATTGGAAAAGGAATTTTAAAATAAGTAAAGTTATGAGGTGTAAACAGGTCTGCTCACTATGTATTAATTTATTGGCCTAGTTGGGATCTGTAAGAGCACAAAGAACAATAGTTTCTGATAATCATCCAAGAAAGTAATGAGCCAGCCTTTTGGCATTGAAGAATAGTTAAAATAGACAGGACATTCCCAAACACCCATTAATGACAACTTTCAAGATAGCAAGTGAACCATAAACTGCAACAAAACAAAATAGATAGCTGCTCCTTATGTGTACACAAGCAATCAGCTACCAATTGAGCCAACGGATCTTCGGAAGCCATCAGATTATGGAAAATACTGTGAATGTCTATGTGCTAACAAAATATTATTTTACCCATCACCAAGCTACAAATGGCTATCCAGCAAGCTATTCCTCAGCTGTAAATGTCAATTCACTACAGCATGCAACAGGAAAAGCTTTGCTGATCCCACTCCCACCTATATGAAATTTTTAACAAAATGTGATACCAAGAGCAACAAACCTCAATTAGTGGGACTGGTCTACTTCTCCAGCATCTTCAAGAACAACTACTATGAAGAGGAGTCCTGTGGTATGTCGAATATTGAGTTTTCTGTACTAGATAATAAAACCAAGAAATAAGATCATATTGAGCCATTCCTTAAAGATAAGGAATGGTTTTTCTGGATCATCATCACCCGTAGCTTTTCCTTCCAGATTTATTCTTGAATCACTATCTTACTGCTCACTTTGAATATATCCTAACCACTAATAGTAACTAAATTCCAACATTTTCTCAAGTTTAACTACAAATCAAAGAGTTTTCTCCTTCAGGTAACAAAATAATGACACAGATGCATGGAATCCACACAGCAAATAATAGTCCCTGCATCATTCTTGGTGACAGCAAGACAATACAAATATAAAATATGAGAATATATTCAGCATTATTATCACCTTGTGCTTTCTTCATAAATTTGCCATCCCATACAGGCAAGTTCAATTCTGAAATTCCTGATTGCTAATCCCAAAACCTGCCCTTCCAACTGACATCACAAAATGATTTTAATGACACTGCTACTTTCTGTCATTACCATTGAGCATTGATCTGAGGATTAATGAAGAGAGAAATTGAACATAATCTGCCAAGAATTTTCTGAAAAGGGGTATAGGTCGCTCACTGGAGAGTAAGATATGTCCTTATAATTTCAAATGCACTGAAAAGCTCTGTAATGCAAGCAGTTATAACAAATTGTAAGCCCCTATGGTGCAAAGTAGATGAATTGAACTGTCGCCTGATATTAAATCTCATGTGAAAATTTGAATATCTGCCACAATCCGAAGTTGCAGCCTGATTCTATAATGTGCATGAGGATTTTTTATTACTTAACATGTCTCATAATAAGCTGAGTCACAGAAGATTCAAATTATTAATAGGAGAATTCAGAACCAACATGAATTCAGTTTTGTCCAGACATTGATTGCTTTCTCACTAAAATTCCTAACAAATTGATTAGTATCATTAACAATTATCCTCTCTAATACATGTATCAGAATATTCCTCAGTGTTTCTCCTATACCCTTATACTCCAAATGTTTAGTTGTGCCAACAGCCTGTTCAAAACTGGCCAAATTTCATAATTCAGACACATCTATATTTGACTCACTCTAAACATGGTGAAATTCTAATTTCCTTCTAATAAGTAAACAGACTCTATATTAAGCAGTTTTATTGCATGCTATAAAAAGGAAAAGTAGCGACCACAACTTCTTCTGAATGATAATTATTAGGATTTAAAGAAGCCAGAATCCTTGAGAACACAAGATTCATGCAGCAACACCTCAGCCAATAGATTATTTAGGTGCCATTTATTTGCAATTCCAAATTCAAAGCACAAGACAAGTCAGTAGATATCAATGTGTTATTAATATTGGAATTTCAATCAATTCTCAGATTTAAAATTACATAAAGAGCAACACTGCAGCTCTTACACCAGTGATTTTACCTTTCCCCAAGCTACATAAGAGTATCCCTGCAAAACTGTCTTAGATTTCCTCTTCATTGGCTGTATATTGTACAGATGAACTTCAGATCTGCAGCGATGGCACGAGTCAGCCAACACAGATGCTTATCATACAACAGAGTAACCAATCATGGGCATTCTATTTAAAAGTTTCCCTTGCTTGGTTGCTGTTTAATAATTTCTTGATTCATACAGGGTCTGCTGGAGGAAAACAGACATTTGGACGCTCAAACCATAATTTCATCTTGCAACGGCTGAGCTTCATGTGAAGGGGAGCCACCTGGCTCATTACGGCAATCAGAACAGAACTGGATCATCAACACTTCCAACAACAGTTATTGAGGCCTTTGAACCAGGACAGCCACGCCCAATTACAGCTTTGGCACAAGAAATCTTCACAGGAATGTTTCAATCCTCAAATGCATGCATGCAGATTTTCTCCAGCAACAATGGCCAATCTTCACCAAGCTGCTGTGGATTTAGCTCCATGGCAACTTTGAAATCACGCAAAGATATTGAACAACGAGGCCTCTGTTCATGCATAACTTCCATTTGTCCACTACTACTCTGCACGTGTAAGTGATTACTAGGCCACAAACCATTGATAACCTTGCCTTGAACCTGCTGCTTATGGGTGAGGTGCTTTCTTGGATCATGTGGAGACCTTGCACCCACCAACTCAAAGCAAGACCTGATCAACCTCTTCAAGTAGACATCCAACATATTATTCAGAGTATTAGCACATTCCACTGAAACCCCTCCAACACCCTGTGCAGCTGCAATGTGCTCCATGCGCTTCCTCAACATCTCGGTATCAGACAATCCACCGCTGTCATAATAGCTAACGAAATCAGCACTACTTGTTGCTGGCACAGCTTTGCGAGCCCCACCAACACTAGCTGAATAAAATGGAATACCAAGAGGTGCAAGTAGTGGACTTCTAGAGAAACTCAAGCGGTTTATTTGCTCCACCTCCTCCCCATCTTCCACAAAAGCTGTCTGATCTTTGCTATGTGCCCGTGGTTTTTCAGAGGGCCGTTGAACTGACCCTTCCTTTTCATTCTCAGGTTGCTCAGCAACTGCTTGAAGATGCTGCACTGGTCTCTGATAATCACATGGAGGCAATTCTCCATTATCCATCATAACCTTACTGCCATTATCATCCGCACCAGTTGATTGATGCGAGACACATTCAGCTTTCCCAGTTGGACCAAGTGGGCTAGGTCTATCTCTAGGTTTGCGTTCGCGCATCCCTGACCTAATCTTCCGTGGGGACATTGGCAAAACACCATTTGACCAAATGGACACATTTTGATTCTGATTAGGAAGAAGGGATCCACTTTGTTCATGCCCATCTTCTCTAACAGGAGAACTTTTTGCTATTTGTAATGCAGGTTTTATGGGACCCGCCTCATAAACTGGAGGTGAGATCTTGGCCTGGCATGCATTCTTCAATATGGAACGGATAAGCTGATTGTGCAGGGGAATATTCTCCCTTCCAAGCAGGCGAAAACATGACTTGTCCAAGTCACTCTTGCTCAGTTTCTGACTCAAAAACCTATTCAAGTAATAAAAATACTTCTTGAACCTCTCAACTCCAACCTTCTTCACTATCTGAGTTTTCAATTCAACCAAATCAATTCTGGAGCTCTGCTGAGGTTGCATGTCTCAACAAACAGATTTATACACCATCCAACAGAACCAAAAGACGCCTAGACCCCCCAGTAGCACTCCAAAATACTGTTATACTGGCCTCCAAATAAGCACCAAATCAGCCTCCCACATATCAATTCAGTGCAAATCAACTGTCAAGCTCGGTATATCTCAAAATAGACAGACAAAAAACAGTAATGCACAGAATGGCGAAAAGCTCAATTAGCAGCAAGAATACAGTTATTTCTGTTTCCAAACGACCCAAAATTCACCCGCCCAGAAATCATACAATGCAAACTCAAATCTCATCTTTGCGAAAAAGCCAAAACCCTAGAGATCAAACTAAGTCGTTAAGCTTATCCGAAACCCCGAAATCAAGCCAAATTGATTCGAACACATAATAAATCAAAACCCTAAGTTTGAATCACCAAAGTTGATTGCTCGTAACTGCAGGAACCGTAAAAATAAATAACTGCAAGGATTAAACCCGCCTCCCACCCGGCTAAAAAAAATTTGAAAGAAAAATGAAATTAAAATCTCAAAACTTCAAATTTAGAAAATTGAAGTTGAGAAAGAGAGATCAGTGAAGCTGAGAGATTGAGTTAATTGCAGATGAAATGAAATTGGAATTGCAGAGACAGAGTGAAAACTAAAGTGTCGAGTGTGAGATTTATGGAGTTCTGACCTTAACCAACTTCACCAATTGGTTGCTTGCAGAGAAATCGATTCGAGAGAGGCTAAGGCTCTAAAACTCTGTTTGGGTTTTCGATTGTTGGCGCTTTCTCTGCTTTTCTTTTCTTTTTAATTTATTTTCGACTGCATTTTTTCGGTGTTTGCTAATTTGTGTAGACAGAGAGCTTTACTTTGTGTAGCTCGATCCTTGTCCCTCCTGCTATGCTATTACTTTTCTTTCTTTCCTTTGTTTTTTTTTTTTTTCCTCTTCTTTCTCGGTAGCTCGCCTCTCGCAAGGTCTCGGCTTCTTGTTTTTTCTTTTTTCGATATTAAATTTTTATTTTTATTTAATTATAGACTAATTAAAAAAAAAATTACTCAATAATATATTTATCATTTAGCCTTAAAATAAATAATTTTTATATGAATACAAAGTATATTAATAAAAAAAAATATTAAATATTAAATAACTTATCATCATAAATGCTAGTTTAGTGTTTTATATTTTTCCCATTAATTTACTCTCTATTTCTGTTAATATTATTTATTTTAGCTAAATATATTTTTGAGTACAAATTTTCTTTAGTTAGTCTATAATTTTTGAGTAATTATAATTCAATATAAAATTTTATTTTATTAATCTACCTAAATATAAGAGAAAAATACCATAAGCTGGCTCGATCAACAATCAAGTTTATTATTATTTTTTTATTATAAAAAGTTCAACAAGTTAATAGAATAATAGCATTTACAAAAAAGAAGAAGAAGATAACTCACAACCCAAAACACTGTAACAATAATTTTTTTTAGACAAAAACTTATGTTTTCAAATCGGACAACCGACCGATTCAACAGAGAAAATCAAAAACTGGTCCACAAATCGGTCTGAATCACCTATAAACTGAGTACCTTTCATAACGAGCATTTATAATGTATAACGAACATTATTTTGCTTTCTGTCTTATTGTAACATTCATTCATGATATATAACGTGTGTTACCCATGCATATCAACAAACATTTAGTATAAATAATAAATATATGCTATTATTTAAAATTTCAATTCTCCCTCGGTTGAACTTTTGACTTGTGACATTCTGTCTTCATCGATTTTAAGACCGGGTCGAATTTGAAAACTATGATAAAAACAATAATATAACTCATAAAAAAATAATAAATTTGTTATTGTTATGAAAATAAATAAAAGTAAAGTAACAAGAACATAAGAATGAAGAAGGAAAAGAATTTTTGTATTACTATTTCTTGGTGTGTATAACAATGATATGAGTATCTATATTTATAGGGTAGAATTAACATAGATTACAATATAATCAATTACAATAAACTCAAGAACATGTAACCTAATGTAATAAATGAGATGAGTTATAGAATTCTAAAAGTCATGAGTTATAGACATCCATTAATTTATTCATAA
>CATKHJ010393377.1:0-10393 GCA_949750685.1 Vernicia montana | reverse complement strand
ATATATATATATATATATATATATATATATATATATATATATATATATATATAATGATACAAATTATAATTCAACCTTCAATTATTTAAACTATACCTTTCATCAATCACTCATCACTAAAATACATGCATAATTTTGCAGCTTGACTCGATTAATATAATATGTAGCAAAATAATAAATTCTATACTCAAATCTTTCCCATCTTAGTTTTAACATCATATATCAAATGATATTATTTTTTTATATTAGGTAGAGAATATCCAATAAAAATACACAATAATTATAAGTTATACAATAGAAGATAGTCTTCCTTTTTTAATATCTCTCACCAAATCAGATAATACCTAATTGATTATATCAAATGATATTAAATTAATATTATTAATTTCAAAATATATTGTAATATCTATAAAATTACGAAAAATTTTACTACACTTCAGTCTTAATATTTAATTTATATAACACTTTTCATCTCTAAAATTTTAAAATTAAATGTATTTTAATTCATGAATTATTTTATTATAAAATACCTTAATCCCTCAAAATTTTAGAAACTTAATTTAAGTGCTAATTTTAAAATGTTAAATTATAGCAATATCATGAATGTTATGCAATTTTCGCAAACCATAATAGTACATTAATTACAACTAATATTAATTACTTAAACTAACCAGTAAATTAGAGTAAATAATAATAATGTGACTATCATTCTAAGGATCTTGATATTTCCTATGAAACAGCAAAAGTGTATGATATGAAGAACTTACAGAAATGGTGTTGGTGCTTGCAATTATATATAGAAATGTAGCAGTCAGTCACAGGGATGTAAATGGTGTTTGGTGCTATCAATTTATCTGATTGTGAGGCCTGCGTGACTCCCCTCATGCCAACTAGGAAAGTTGCCAACACTCTTTGGCAAGCTTCTTAGATGGCATTCAGGGAGCCAGGCAGAGATGTATACAATTTCAGACAAAAATGGTAGCCCAATAACTCCCCCTAATTACTTAATTAATTGATTAATCCGGCAAAGTAAATAAAATTTTTATGAAAACTATATTCATTTTCTTGATTGGCCTACTTAATTAATTAATATTAATCACAAATATCAATTCAGAAAAGAAAATTATATGAAGGCTTAATTACCTTTGATTCTTGAAGGTAATCAATTGCTATCATTTCGCCGGAAAAAACTTTTAGGAAGAAACATATCTCTTTAGCTTTGATTGAAAAGAAATAAGGAAAAGTAGTAGACGAAATGGATTTAAAGAGAGTAGGTTATAAAGAAAAAAGAGAAGAGACAGAGACAGAAGAAAGTCCATGGAAGAGGAGAGAGAGACAGGTCGTTGAGAAGGCGGCAACGAAGGGCTTCTTTCCAACAAATAGTTCCATGGATACAGCCAAAGCTGCCTGGGTTTTACAGGTAACCTTGTTTGGATTTTCTTTTCTTGGTAAAGGTGATCCAGCCCCCCCTTTTTTTTTTCACAATAAAAAAAAATATATATATATATATTATATTTATGATTTGACTCATACTGAGATTTGAACTCGCAATTTTTTTTTTTCACTATTAATTTGAACTCGCAATTTCACAAAATGACTAGTATAATCTCACAATTTAAAAAATGACTAGTATAGTGTAATTTAACTAAAAACTCAGTAGCATCATGTGTATTGAACTCACTCGGAAGAAAATTTAGTCATTGGTTTATGCAAAATTACTAATTTGAGAATGTCTTACAATTTAAATTAAAAATAATAGTTAATTTAGTTATGTAATTTTGGATGAAGATTTAAAATTAAAGACTAATTAATTGAATTCAAATGAGGTTGTTGTTTTTATTAGTGGAAGGGTTTAACAGCTTTTGATAGTTTCCAGACGAGGCCAAAACCAGAAGATAAGACAAAGCCAGTGTTGCAGTGTGCGTTATTAGTTGAACTTGAGAGTTAAGTATTGGGTTCTCTCCCTTTTTAGGGAATTTTTGCTTAGAGATTTTTTTTTTATTATTTTTTTAAAATGTGTTTGTGTGTTAGAATTAATTACGAGAATTGAATTTGAATGTATCTGATAGATTTATTAAGCTCATGAAAATTAGTGCCAGCTTCATACGTGTTATTTTAATTCTTTGTCAAGAGCTTTAGCTGTTATTCTGTTTTTGTGGATCTAAGATATTTTTTCTAGTAAAAACAATTACCATTTTCTTTTGTATTGTAATTAAATAATACTCATTCGGTTTTAAAATATTAGACATTTTAAAATATTACATAAAAAATTAAGAAAGTTATTAAATAATTTTAATTTTGATAAAAATAGACTAATATGCTCTTATTTTTCTATCATTAAAACTCATCCTTATTAATTTGAAATGAGGGTAAAATTATAAAAAAATAATAAATACTATATAAAACTCCTAAAACGACTATTAATTTAGAATAAGAAAAATTCTTTAAAACGACTATTAATTTGAACTATATGTATTATTTCTAAAAGAAAAAAAAAATCTCGAGTTGGATTTCATGCATTATAAAAAAAATTTGTTTGGCTTGTTGGAAATATTATCTCTTTTATATATTATATTGATTAAAATTATTTTTAAAAAATTGACAAATAATTAAATTCTAAAAATTCTAAAACAATTATATGGTTGTTTTAAATTAATATTTTTTATAATAACATCTAAGAGTAAGTCTTCTCTTCACCTATTGGTTTGAGTGTATGAGACAAGAGTATACACCAAGTGTAAATTTTTCTAATATTTAAAAAATGGTATTTTTTGAAAAGAAAAATTAAAAGATACACCGGGTGTATTAGAAAATGATGCACTTTTACTCATATTAAAGTGGAGTTCACATTGCATAAATATAAGTTATAACTATCTCAATGTTAGTACATGATGCACTGAATAATTTCTCTTCCAAAAAAATTAAATTTTAATTTCAATACCAAATAAATTATATATATATATATATATAAGAAATAAATTTATCATTTTCTTATATTGTAGTTAGATGTACGTATTATTAGTTAACTTTTATGCATCAAATTTACCTATGAATCCAGTTAACTAAATGCAGAATATTAGAATTGGGAAGGAAGTCAAGTCATTTTGTATCGCAAACGGATCAAATTATGCATTAAATTGATTTTTGAAAAAAATTTTAAGTCAAATTTAGACGAATTTATTTGTTTTAAGTCAAGCAAGGAGGAGTAACTGTATTTTTATTAAATTTTTAAAAATAACTTCGAAATTTATAAAAAAAAATATATATTTTTATTAATTTATTCCAATCAAATAAATTACATTTGAGATTATATCAAATGAGTCATGTTGGAATTGAGTAAACCAAATTATATGTGTTGACTCCTTTGCAGAAAAAAATTCTATGTGTTGACTCTCAACATAATGTAATCATTTCAAATTTCGTGCAATTATAAGTTAAATTTAAGTAAATGAATTCGAGTGAGGTCAAAACTTACCACTCTAATTTAAAATCATTTTGGATTTGTTTGAGTAGAGGGATTTGGGCAATGAGAATTTAGATTTAAAATTTTAAATACAAATGCATTGTTTGGATGATTTAAAATAGGTGAATTTGAATTTGAGCCTAAATCCAGGTGTGAATTTACAATATAAAAAATATGATACTTCAAATAACAATTCAAGGGATGTCATTTGGACAAAATTTATATTGGGTTCTAAAAGGTGTAAGTAGTACACCAAAAAATCTCTCCATCATGGAGCTTTCTTAACTCTCTAAGAGTTTTGCTTCTAGAGCTTGTCTCTCTCAATACTTTCTTCTAATTTTCACCCTCTGTTTCTTTCTCATCATCAATAGTATTTAGCTCTTCTTATTGAGGTTAGTTGTCAAGTCATAGTCATAGTTATTGCTCAATGGAAGAATTAAAGGTTGGAGTTAATGAGATCCAATCTCTTATTGCTAAAACTAAAAGGCTCCAATGCAGAGAACACGTATTATCACTATCCTCTGATCCCAGTAGAGCTGGTCATACAAAAAAAAAAAATTTCTAGCTGGAAAAATTTTGTCTCCTAGGAATGTCAATATTTCTACTGTCAAAACGATGCTCCAAATATCCTGGAAAATTAAAAGGCATTTTGATGTTAAGAAGGAGTCAGGCAATTACTTCATATTTGAATTATACAGTGAAGAGGATAAAAGCCAAGTTTTGAATGGAGTCCCATAGTCTGTTGATAACAACCTCCTCATCCTACAGGAATGGCATTCTCATATGTCTTTCCATCACCTGGACTTCTCTTTTCCCCCTTTTGGATCCAATTGAAGGGACTCCCACTAGCTTTGGTCAATAGAGATAATGCACAGAAGATTAGGGGTTTGTTCAAAGGTTTTTTTTGGAAATAGAGGACTAGGAACATGGAGTAATGGGATGGCGAACATGAGACTTAAAGTCTTAATTGACGTGAACTCTTTGCTTCCATTGAGCTTTTGGCATAAGGTGGAAGAAGAAAATCACGAATGGATTAAATTTTGTTATGAAAAATTGCCTGACTTTTGCTATCTAAGTGGCATGCTTGGACATACTCTCAAATCTTGCTTCAACAAGGAAGATGATCATTATAAAGCTACTCTTAAAGTGGGGGCTCTTCAATACAGACCAGGTATAAGAGCTCCTTTCGGGGCTGATAATTCAAATCCTCTTCGTGAGTTACAAGACAGTCTTACATCCTTAAACCCTGTGGAAACAAAAGCCATAGGGGAAGGGAGCAATAGTAGAAAAGGTAGCCATGAAAGAGGTTTGGTGCAGGACTCGCTGAAGGAACTGGGGGTGGCGCGTATCAATCACGTGGCATGCATGAGAGTGAGTTCTCTCTTAGAACCACTGGTAGGAGAACAAGTACAAGTAATGATGATGGCTAGACACCTCCTCAATGAGAAGGGACTTCGAGCTCAATTTCCAACCAACTTCTAGTGGACGGGGCTCCTCGAGCTGTGCTAACACAAGGCTCAAGAAACATTGAAGTGATAGAAGCAAGCTCCATGTTGGGTAAATTGAAAAAAAACTAATAGAAAATTAGGCGAAGGAGATACAACAAATGGATTGGGCTAAACAAGATTTCCTAGCAGGCCCAATTGTGACCAGTAAAAACCAACGTATGATATTAGGGCCCAAATTAGCAGAGAGCGCAATCATTTAGCAAGGGGGATTTATTAAACACAAGGGGACTTTGTTACTAAAGCCTAAATAGAAAGTAAGGTTTAAAACCCATTCTCTAGATCATTCAACTATAGCGGCCAAAAAACCTAGTGAAGGGAAAGAAAGTTGTCCATTCTTTCCCACCCTTAATTCAAGCAAATTCGTCCCTAAGATGGCGGAGCTCTCAATTGCTTTTACCGTGCAGAGAATTTAAAAATAATAATGAAGGAGGGGACCACAGTAGAGATTGGGCCATCTAAAAGAACGAAATTAAAAGATTTTGTTAGGAAGAAGAAATCAAATGTCCATATTTAGGAAGTTGATACTAATGTGGAGATTGATCTTGATAATGCAGTGGAGACTGTAATGGAGGAAAATTATGGGCAAATAAAAGATTGCAAAGTCGCTAGTGGCTCGCCAAAAGCCACCCAGTAGCCATGAATCTCCTCATGTGGAACTGTCAGGGGTTGGGATGCCCACTAATAGTTCGAGTCTTATGGACCTCATTAAAAAGCATTGTCCCTAGATAGTGTTCATCTCAAAAATAAAGTACATATCTATTTATCTAGAAAAACTGAGAAAGCAATTTGGGTTTAATAAAGCCTCTTATGTGGAGCCAAATAACTTGGTGGGGGGATTGCTTCTGTGGTGGAGGAATACTATGACAATTGACATACTAAATACCTAAAAAAAATTTATACACACTCATTGTGAGAGGAAGGATACAAAGCAAGCCTAGTTTCAAACGTTTGTTTATAGTGACCTGCAAAGGCCAAAAGGAATGAAGTGCTCCAATAGTGGTTGTTGTTAAAACCATATTCTAAGAAGGCTTGGGCTTGTGGGGGTGACTTCAATAAGATAGTTTCTTGGGCAAAAAAGAGTGCGGGTAATTTTGGAGCTTTAAGCTTAGTGAAATAGTTCCAAAAATGGCTTGATGCTTGTGATCTAATGGACATCAGTTTTCAGGGCAACATATTTACTTGGTACAACAAAAGGGAAGGCAACAACAATATTGCAAAGAGGCTTGATAGGGTGGTGGGTAACGTCCAATAAAGGTTTTCATTGTTATCAGCTCAAGTGTTCCATGAGAAATTGTTGGGCTCAGACCATCGCCTTTTGATTTTGGCATTGGATGTTTGGATAAACAAAAGATATAGAAGTTTTAGATTTGAATATAAATGGTTGGAACATCAAAACTGGGGACATGTTCTCAACAGGGCTTGGGAAGCTGACAACCATAATACTGATTTATTCACTATACACTAGAAACTTGCTGCTTGTGCTTCATCTCTGAAAATGTGGCATAAGATTGAAGTGGGTAACAAGAGGGACCGTATTGAATTCTTAAAAGAAAATTGATGAACTTCATGAGAAGCCTATGACAGCTAGAGTAAAAAATGCAAGAAGAGAAGTGGTTAATAAAGTTGGACCAATGTTGGCGAATGGAAGAAAAATATGGTATCAATGGTCTCGTGTGAAATGGCTTAAAGAAGGCGATACGAACACTAACTTTTTCCATACAATAGTTGTTTAAAGAAAGTAGCGCAACACTATCCTGTCTTTGAAAAATGAAGAAGGGTGACGGGTGGAGGGAGAAAAAGATATCAGAGAGCTAATAGGGAACTTTTATGTTAATCTTTATAGCTCTGAAGGGATAGTTGGTGCTAAAGATGTTCTTTACTGCGTTAGAGAAGTGGTACAAAGGGAGGCAAATAGTGCTCTTTTAGAACCAATCACTGAACAAGAGATTAAAGAGGTTGTTTTTAGTTTGGGGTGCCCATAAGCTCCAGACCCAGATGACTTCCTAGGAGTATTCTATCCAAAGGGTTAGAACCAGGTTGGCCATACAGTAGTGGATGCAATAAAGAATTTCTTTGACCATGGAGTTATGCCTACAGAGGTGAATCATACAAACATAGCTTTAATCCCCAAGGTTCCTTTCCATACTCAAGTCTCTCAGTATAGACCCATATCCCTCTATGATTTTTTATATAAAATTGTGTCCAAGATCATAACATAAAGACTCAAGACATGGATGGAGCAACTTATATCCCTAAACCAGGCTGCTTTTTGTTTCAAATAGAGTCATCCAAAACAATGTTCTTGTTGTGCATGAGATGGTCCACAAGCTCAACCCATCTACAACCAAAGTGAATCATGAATGTGCCATAAAACTCAATATGCTTAAGGCATATGACTGAGTTGAGTGGGACATTCTCCTAGCAGTTATGAGGGAGATAGGGTTTCATGAGAGCTTTATCAAGATTATAACTCAATGTATCTCTATAGTCAATTATTCAGTATTAGTCAATGAAGTACCTACTAAAAGTTTCAAGCCATCTAGAGGCCTTCGCAAAGGTGACCCGCTTTCCCCCTTTTTATTTTTATTTGTTTCTAATGCACTCTCATTGATGTTTGATGAAGCTAAAAGGAAGCAGGTCATCCATGGTATGAAAATCTCTCGTAGTAGTTTATGTGTTACCCATATGCTTTTCGTTGATGACACCATCCTTTTCGGGAGAGCCTCAATTGAGGAGCTAAATAGAATCAAATCCATCCTCCAACAATATAGCAATGCATTAGGTCAAAGAATCAATTTTCATAAATCATCTATATTGTTCAATAAAGGCACTCCCACGGATAAGAGAGCAGCACTTCTTCAAGTTATGGGGATGCATGAAATGGTGAAAGGGGAGTCATACTTGGGACTTCCTAGTCAATGAGGGAGATAAAAAATAGAAGCGTGCTCTTTCATGGTGGAGAGAGTTAGAAGAGAGCAAGTTTGTCGAAAAGGAACTCTTGTCACATGGAGGGAGAGATAATGGTCAAAGTTGTACTTACTGCTCTCCTAACCTATTTAATGTCATGTTTTAAACTCTATATTCGAGTTTGCAGGAAGCTAAATGGGGTAATGGCCAATTTTTGGTGGGGTAGAGATTCTAATAATAAAGGAGTCTTTTTCTTATCATGGGACAAGCTCTTTAAATCAAAATTCAGTGGGGGGAATGGGATTTCGTAATTTGCAATTCTTCAACATAGCTCTCATTGCAAAATAAGCATGGAGGTTGTTGCAGAGTCCAGATTATCTATAGGCAAGAATTATTAAAGCTAGATATTTTCCCTACATTGACTTTTGGATAGTTAGAAGAGGTTACAATGGTTCATGGGGATGGAAGAGCCTCCTAGCAGCGTGTGATATTCTGAAAGCTAGTGCTCGTATAAACATTGGGAATGGTCAAACGATTAGAATATGGGATGACCCATGGGTTCCTGATTTATAGGGATTTTGTATTCATTCCCTCCGCCGAGCTAATCGCTCGCTTCACTGAGTTAGAGACTTGATAGAAAATGGCTCTTCTTGGAATTTATCTAAGCTTAATTCATTGTTCTCCCCATATGAAATGAATGCAATTCTTAGAATTTCCATTGGGGGAACTAACACTATGGATGAGTGTGTTTGGCATTGGAACAGAAATGGCAACTTCACAATGAGAATAACATATCATAAACTGATTGAATGCTACGAGGGTCCTCCATCAAGAATCAACTCCTCTACCTCGTTGGTGTTCTCTAAAGAGGATTGGAAGAAATTTTGGAAGTTGATTATACTACCAAAAACCTCTCTTTTTATATGGAGGTTTTGTTGTAATTCAATTGCAACTCGGGAGCAATTGTTCAAAAGGAAGATGGTGGATAACATGATTTGTGAAGTTTGTGGTAAGGAGCCTGAAACAACTGAGCATTTGCTCTTTTTTTGCAATCATGTGAGAGCAACTTGGTTTGCATCAAAACTTGTTTTATGTCCAAACTAAGCATCTATCCAAAACTTTGGTCTTTGGTGGCAACAAATCTTAAATTGTCCAACTCACTTTGTTGATTTCAACCTGCATGCCTTTGTAGCTTTTATTTGCTGGTCACTATGGTTAAACAAAAATGAATTTGTGTTCAAGAGGAAATCTCCTGATCCTAAGAAGGCAGTTACTTGAGCTGAGAAGTTATGTCTGGAATATCAACAAGCTTAGGATTAACCAATTTTATCCAGGACACATCGTTCTAACTTGGAGATCAAGTGGATGCCCCCTGCAGCTAATAAGATTAAGCTAAATACTAATGCAAGCTTCAATAATGGAACTAGTATGGCGAGTCTAGTGATGATATGTAGGAACAATAGAGCAATTATCCTAGATGGTGTGGCCTTGAAAAAATTAGTGAGATGAGCTTCAATGGCATAAGTAGAAGCAATCATTTTGGCTTTAAAATTGGCTCTCAAGCTAGGGTTTTATTATATAATTGTTGAATCAAATTGTAAACCTCTTGTTGAAGTCTGCAATGATAAGAAGGGTGTATATAGACCTATTCATGGGTTGGGCCACAGGCCACAATTAATGAACAAAATTGCCGACTGAATGGCCGGACATTTGAAAAATTGAACATTTTTCAAATCCAAACACAGCCCATTAACAGGTCTAGGTGTATGCCCTTGGGAAATTAGAGCTAATCTCACTGTGATTTGTGAGCTAAAATCTTCTTTCAATAGCTTCTTGTTTACATGAGTGGATAGAACATCAAATAGAGCAATAAATTGGGTGGTTAATAGCATTTTAAATTCTTTTTTTTTTATTTCCTGTGTGGGTAACTATCCCACCCCCTAGACTATCTAGCTTCTTTTGTATTTTGATGTTTTTGTTTAATGAAATCCATGAAGTTTCATTGGCAAAAAAAAAAAAAAAAGATAAAATTTGAAGCGTTTTCACTCCTTCATAAAAACCCAACCCACTTGATAACTTAATAGTCCCACATGGGCTTGGGCCTAAGTGACTTAACTTCATCTTGATAACTTAATGGCCTTACTTGGGCCCATACCCATATGACTTAGCTCAATAATTATGTTGTATCCAAAAGAAATATATAAAGCATATATGTTATTTTATTTTATTAATATGGGATTTATTTCAAATTCTAATAATAACATGTAAATATTCAGTTCATATTATTTACTTAGTTTGCAGGAGACTATAATTATGTCAAAGTATTTCCTCTCAGAATATTATTTATTGTTGTATTTATATTTTTTTAAATGATTTGTCTTAATTAGCAATACTTTGCATCATTAATTAACAAAATTTTAATAATAATTTAATTATTTTAAAAAATATAATTTTAATATTTTATTTCATAAAATTATCTTAATAATTAATCAAAAATAATTATATCAATTAAGTG
>CATKHJ010393180.1:0-14867 GCA_949750685.1 Vernicia montana | reverse complement strand
AGTAACATTTGCCTCTGGCTTCACTTCCTGGTCCTTTGGTGCACTATTGCACTGATTTTTATAGTGCCCAGTCTTCCCACAATTCCAACACTCGATGGTCTTTGAGCTATTGGAATTACTAGGATTCTTGGATTTGGACCTCCTGTTCTTTGATCTACCTCGGCCTTTACCTTTGGCTGAATTTTTTCCTCTTGACTCTGTATGCAACACTGAAGAGGTTGACGGTGCACTCGACTCTCTCCGTCAGATCTCTTCACTGAGAACCAGATCACAAACATCATCGAACTTCAACTTATTGCTTCCCGATGAGCTACTCATAGCTGTGGCAGTAGCGTTCCAGCTTTCTAGAAGAGAAGACAAAAGTATTAATGCTCGTACTTCTTCATCGAATTCAATACCAACTGAACTCAATTGGGTTGTGACTGTGTTGAGTTCGTTGAGATGTTGAGTTGTCGATGCACCTTTCGTCATCCGCAGATTGAACAATCGCCTCATGAGGTGCACTTTATTTGAGGCGGATTGCTTCTCGTACATACTAGCAAGAGCCTTCATAAGACCTGCTGTGGTCTTCTCCTTTGCTATATTAAAAGCAACATTGTGGGACAACGTCAATCGGATAACTCCAAGGGCCTACTTGTTTAGAAGGTTCCATTCTTCCTCTTTCATAGACTCTGGCTTCTTCCCTGAAAGAGGTTGATACTGATTTTTCTGATACAAATAATCCTCTATCTGCATTTTTCAGAATCCAAAATCTGCGCTATCAAACTTCTCGAATTTCACCTTCCCTTCATCTGCGGCCATTGCTCCCACTCAAATCTGACTTCCTCTGGATCTTTTCTGACAATTCTCATGAACCACTGTGTATAAGAACACCTTTTACCAAGGTAGCACTAAAAAATCCAAATTTGAGAAAACTGAGCTCAAAAATGGAATCAACACGTCAGATTTTGATGACATAGACCTCTTTAAAAAATTCTACTGTGGGACCCAGTGAATAGTACTAGACACTATTCACAGTAGCCGTATGTTGCTATAGTAACCGTAGCTATAGTACCCCTGAACAGTACCGTATTCTGCTATAATTTTGAGTTGTACTTCTACAGTTCTAAACAGAGTTGCAATAGTTTCAAACAGTAAAATCATGCAAAAATTTTGCACGGTTACTATTCACCAAAATTTGATTTTACTCCCGTTTTAGAAACGGATCACACCAAAAAATTCGTCTTATTTTTCTCTTCTGTGCAGTATATTTTTTTTCTCGAAATATGATACTGCCCCGGACAACGGTCCCACTAAAATCTCCTTTTTTACCTCAAAATAGAAACCAGAAGCTCTGATGTCAGATTTATGAAAGAGAGCAAAAATAATAAACAACACTTATAATTTACGTGATTCGGCACAAACTTACCTACTTCACGGGTTGCTGCAAATCTTTCACTAAAGGGAAAAAATAAACAGTGTTTACAACACTCACAACTCAAAAAAAATTCTTTCAATTTTCCCTCAACAATTCTCACCTTCTCTGCACCTCACTACATGTATATATTACAACTTTTCAATATACACTACAAAAACAAGAAATGATATGCTGTATTTATAGATGGAACAGCTCTCTCCTTCACGCATTTTGCCAACTACCATTTTATTTTTGTCAAAAATTTAGTAACCTACTTTTGAAGAGCAAAAAAACGTGTTGGTTAGTGGCTTACTTTAACAGGTTGGTGCAGCCTTCTTTAACAGTTAAATGGTTTGAATTTATAATTGAATTTTATGCTACTTTTATTTTTTTTTTTTAATTTATAAATTAAAGTCAAATTCGAAGTTATAAAAATATCTAAATATACTTTTAAAAATTATTGTTTTCTTTTAAATAAGTTAATGGGTTTAAACACTTGGAACTACACAATAAATAAGTTTAAGTTTTTATTTAAAAGCAAGTGAAAAAAAAATTGACATTGTTCAGACTATTTATGAAAGACGAGGAGAATAAGATATTAAATATACTTGATTGGTTGATTGGATTATTTAATTTTAATAAGGCTTAATGTATTTTCACACCTGTATTTTAAAAAGAAAAAAAAAAAGTCACGTGACACCTTAAATTTTTAAAATGTCCTATTTAATTTACTAAACTTTGTAATTTTATGCATATTAAACACAAAAATACACAATTAGCAATGCTTATGAGCGAGTAACTCCCCTTGTAATTGCATATATGGCATTGAATATGACTTAAAACTCTCTTCTTCGTTTTCATTTAACATTTCCTTTGTCTTTTCCTTATTCTTTTCTTACTTTCAACTTGATAAAGTTAAAATAGACAAAATTACAAAAGAATTTATTTTTTACACTTAAGAGAACATGTGACTTAATACCTATAAACATTTGTTAAAATTTATATTATTATGTCAATTAATTTATTTTAAATTTAATTAGGAGACAACTAATTTTAGAAATTTGTTTGAAAATATAACTTTATATTTCATAATTTATTCTTATGTTTTTAGGATAAATTAAACTGCAATGTATTTTTACTTTGAAATTATTGTAAATTTATAATATATGGAATTTTGCCTACCTTTATAAAAAAAAAAAATCCTAATTTCATTTTTGGTGCCACACAACTTTTTTGGAAAGTACAGATATTAAATTATGCATTTAACCTTTTACATATCAATTTTGAGCCTTTGGTATGATTGATGCGTGTCACCATAAAGAATAAAAAACAATGATTTTACACACCAAAAGAAAAAATATATATATAATTGAAAAGTTATTACTCTTATAAGATATATAGGATTCCTGAGATAGGTATATTACTTCACTTTATAAATTAATATATAAACTATTTGGCAAAAAAAAAATTAATATATAAACTATTTAATAATATATGAGTTAATTTATATGCGTGAAATATAAATTAGTTAAAATTAAAATAAATAAAAAAAAAAAAAAAAGAGAGATCGATAAAAGAATAATCAAATAAATTATTAGGAAAAAATTAGATTCTTACCTGTACATACATGCAACAATACTATTATGTGTTTCTTCACTTTTTTTGTTTTTTTTTTAAATGATTTTTCGTTTCTTGTTTTCAAGAAGAATCATGGTATTTAATAGGGACTTCTTGTTAAGTAAAAACAATTCTAGAGAAAATTTATTTTTTTTTAACAATAATAATAATAATAATATCTACTAGGATTATTATTCAAGCTTGTAAGTCTTTAATGAGCAAAATTTCTGATGCTCACTTTGTGTTTGTTAAAAGGCCTACGAACAATATAGCTCACTGTCTTGTGCGAGCTGCAGGTTCTGTGTCTGATCTGAATGAGTAGATTCTGTCTCCACCAGCTTTTCTTTGTGATGTATTGACTTTTGACAGTTTAGCTTAATGAAGCAATTACCATTTAAAAAATAATAATAATAATAATATCTACTACAATTTATAATAACTAACATTTTTTTTTTTTTTTATCATGGCTATATATTTAATATTTTAAATAATTTAAGATTGTGATTATAGCACCGCTTCAGAGAAATATATTTAAAAGAATCCCTTACCTTCCTTAAAAGTCAATTAATATTAGTAAATCTTTGAACTCGGAACAAATCACACAATAAAACAAATAGTAGTATATTTTCTTAATCTTCTATGCTAAGACATTTCGACTATAGAATCATTATAATGCCAAGACTATTGATTAATAATAGTAATACTTTATAAATTAAATTATATAATATAATGATAGTTTTTGGTCATCATCGAAAAAATAAACCCTGGAAATTTTGGACTAAATTAATAACTAGGGCTGCAAAGAGTCCATGACAGAAAGCAAAATTATAAATAAAAAACAAGAGCAATATAAAAAAAAAAAAAAAAAAAAAAGAATTGTAATAATCCTTAATAAATAAATAAAAAGGAAAGAAAAGAGTTTTAAGCATAAATTCATAGTTTAATACTATTGACAAATCTCATTCATAAATAGTATGGAAATTGAGTCTTATTTTGATCTTGCTACTTGAGTCTTACTGAAACCTTCACAGCAAAAGGTCTACACTCTTTACTAGAGCTTCATGGTTTCCAATTTTCAACCTATCTTGAGAAAAAACAAAAAATTAAGTCTTGTAATTTATACCCTTATGTGAATTAGACAATTATTTGTTACATCACAGGGATGAGTCCGAGCTTATTGAAGAAATTGTTGAAGAAGTAGTAAGCATACTGAGAAAATCAAAATATAGATTCTCAAGTGTAATGCAAAATTTTGTTGGATTGATTTCTCGTTTGGAGGAAATGAATTCATATTTGTGCATTGAGCAATTGGATGATGTTCGCATCATAGGAATTTGTGGTATGGGTGGCATAGGTAAGACAACCGTTGCTAGAGCTATATTTGCAGAGGTATCTAGTCAATTTGAAGGTAGTTGTTTTCTTGCAAATGTTAGAGAAGTTGAAGAGAAACATGGTTTAATTCCTTTGCAAGAACAACTTCTTTCTGAAATCCTAATGGATAGAAACATAACAATTTGGGAAGTTCATAATGGAATCCAAGAGATTAGAAATAGGCTATGTCGCAGACGGGCCCTTATCATTCTCGACGATGTGAATCAATTGGACCAATTAAAATCATTAGCTGGAGCACACGATTGGTTTGGAAGTGGAAGTAGGGTAATCATAACATCTAGAGATGAACATTTGTTGATATGCCATGGAGTAGATAAAATATATAAGGTTGAGGGATTAAACCATGATGATGCCCTTCAACTCTTTTGTTTGAAAGCCTTGAAAAATGATTATCCTACAAATGATTATATGGAGCTATCCAATCAATTTGTGAATTATGCTGATGGCCTTCCATTAGCTCTTGATGTTCTTGGTTCCTTTTTGTATGATAGATCTGTAAATGAATGGAAAAGCGCATTGGATAGGCTAAAAGAAATTCCCAACCAAGAAATATTGGATAAGCTTTATGTAAGTTTTGATGGACTAGAGGAAGTAGAGAAGAAAATATTCCTAGATATTGCTTGTTTTTTCAAAGGTGATGATAAAGATTATGTGACCAGAGTACTAGAAAGTTTTGGTTTCTATCCTGATATTGGAATAAGAGTTCTCCTTGATAAATCTCTCATAAACATTTCAAGTAATAGAGTATGGATGCATGACTTACTTCAAGAAATGGGCAGAGAAATTGTACGGCAATCATGCTATAAAGAACCAGGAAAGCGTAGCAGATTGTGGCTTTCTGAGGATGTTTATCACGTCTTATTGAATAATACGGTGAATAATATATTTCATTTCATAATATTTTCTTCTTTTTTTTTTCCAATATGTATGAATTTCTTACTACATTTTCTTCTGGGTATTCATTACAATTGTATTTAACGTTTAGGGAACAGAACAAGTTGAAGCCATAGTCTTAGATGATTGTGAGCAAGAAGATGAAATGTTAAGTGCTAAAGCATTCTTAAAGATGAATAGGTTAAGATTGCTCAAACTCCAAAATTTACAATTTTCAGAGGGCCTTGAATATCTTTCAAATGAGTTAAGATATCTTGATTGGGATAGATACCCTTTCAAATATCTTCCATCTGATTTTCAGCCGAGTAAACTTGTTGAGCTTCATATGCGTCGTAGCAATATTAAACAACCCTGGAAAGGGAAAAAGGTATGTTTGCTCTTTCACCTTTTATTACTTTAAATTCATTGTTAGGATTGTAGATGCTAAGAAGCTTAATCACAATTTAATTTTCTTTATTTATGCCTTCATAGTATTTAAAGATGTTGAAGGCAATTGATCTTAGTTATTCTATTAACTTAACAAAGACGATGGACTTTAGTGAGGTCCCAAACCTTGAGGAGCTGAATCTTGAAGGTTGCACGAGACTAATTGAGGTTCACAAATCTATTGGAGTCTTGAAAAGGCTTGTTTTATTGAATTTAAATAATTGCAAAAGCATTAAGAGTCTTCCAAGTAGCATATGTGATTTGAAGTCCCTCAAGTTTTTTAATATGCGTGGCTGCTCAAAACTTGAGGAATTGCCAGAAACTTTGGCATTTTTGGACAAGGGCATTGCTACAAAAAAACTTTTATCGGCTAAACCATGGGTTTGTCTTCTCCCTTCACGGGTATTGCAAAGGAAGAATCCTGATCTGTTGACTTCAATGCTGCCTTCCTTGTCAGGTTTACGCTCTTTGAGATTATTAGATTTGAGTTACTGCAATCTGATGGAAAGTACACTTCCCTATGATCTGAGCTGCTTCCCGTTGTTGCAAAAACTAAATCTAAGTGGGAATGATTTTTCAAGCATTCCTCATAGCATTAGCAAACTTTCCAAACTTGAATTTTTTCACTTGGATAATTGCAAGAGGCTGGAGTCATTGCCAAATCTCCCATCAAGTATTCAATTTCTTGATATAGATGGTTGTCCATACCTGGAAACTTTGCTACCTACAAGCATCAGCAAACAAATTAAATTCGAAGACCTTTGCTTTGTTGATTGCAAGCAGCTTCAATCATTTCCAGATCTTTCATCAAGTATTATATATCTAAAGATGGATTGTTTGACTGCACAAGAAACTATATCAAATCCGTATGGAATTCATACTTCAAAATGTTCATCATTAACTATCGTAAATAACTTACAGTTGATTGAGATTCAAGGCAAAGACAGTATGGCATATTCAAGGCTATCAAGTTACCTGCATTTCCTGATAAGGCACAGCTCTCAGGTCTCTCTCTCCCTCTCTCTCTGTACATATACATACACTTGCATCCACCATGAATTCTTTTGTTATTCTGATTTTTATCTCCCATATTTAGTGGATTTAAAGATATCATAACTAATACTTATGGTCCAGGGGCTCTTTAATCCATGTTGTCACACGTCAGTTATTTTAACTGGAAGTGAAATTCCTCGCTGGTTCAACTATCAGGGAATTGGATCTTCATTAGAAATGCATTTACCTCCGTGTTGGTGGAGCAACTGGTGGATGGGATTTTTCTATTGTGTAGTATTTGAATGTGATGAAGCACAATCAGATACTAGTTCTATATTTTGTGATTTGCACGCCTACAATACACCAGATCAACCTAAATTTCTAGGTCGTTCTACCACACAAATCTCTATGGATATACGCATCAAGTCAGATCAACTATGCTTAACCTTCATTCCACAGAGATCTTTACCTTGTCTAGATAGGTGGGATGCTCACAGTTACCTTAAGGCTTCATTTTTTTCTGACCAATTGAAGGTCAAATATTGTGGGTTCCGTGTAATAAATAGCAGGAATTTTGATGCTATATTTGATTGTGACAGATTGGCCTTATGAGAATTTTACTCTAGAATCAGCATGGTACGTAGGCCAAATTGTATTGTAGAATTATACAATAAAATATGGGTATATAGTTGCATTCTTCGAAGGCTTGGCTGCCAGTGGGTCAGGGAGTGATTAACATCTTCAGCTAGTGAATATTCAAAATTTTTCAATCAACTGTAGGACAGTAAAGCACATTTGAAGTCAACTTGGAACCAAGAAATTATATATATATGGATTCAAAATTAACATTGCAATAATGAACATAATTTAATTTTAGCTTACAAATTAATTTTTAGGGAAAATTTAAGGATTCAAGTACACAAATTGTGAAAATTAGTGACCGAATTTCAGTCTATTTATTTATTAAAAATTAGTCTCACTTGTTTGAATTATTTCAACAATACATTCAATTCATTTATTTACCGTCTACTTTGCATGTTTTTACAATTACACCATATTCTTTGTTTTTATCAATTCTACCCCAATTTAGAAGTTTAATTGCAATTCTACTCTGAATTAAATTGAAATAAAATAATAATAATAATTTTTTTTTTGAAACTAATTGTTAATTGTATATAGTTATTGGTTAGTAGATATTAATTGTTAGTTGTATTTATTGAGTTAGATAGCAAATATAGGTGTTAGTTGTCAGTTGTATTTATTATTTTACTCAAAAACTCTTATATAAATAACTCTATTGTAACCCTTGCAAAATACACAATAAATATACAAGTTTATTCATTCTCAGATTCTTTATTCATAACATGGTATCTCTGAATTAAATTGAAATAAAATAATAATAATATTTTTTTTTTGAAACTAATTGTTAATTGTATATAGTTATTGGTTAGTAGATATTAGTTGTTAGTTGTATTTATTGAGTTAGATAACAAATATAGGTGTTAGTTAATTGTATTTATTCTTTTACTCAAAAACTCTTATATAAATAGCTCTATTGTAACCCTTGTAAAATACACAATAAATATACAAGTTTATTCATTCTCAGATTCTTTGTTCATAACATGGTATCATAGTCCCATTAAAATTTTCTCTTTGAAAATTCTAGTATGAAATTTGGTCTCTTATTTTTAATATACACAGTTTTGATTTAGTCCATTTTGGGTCAGTATTTTGCAAACTTACAATGATTTATATATACCAATATGTTCCTTTCTTCAAGACGAATCCAACGCAACCAACCGGAGTCTAATCGGACGTCGGACGAGCTCGTACGGACCTTTTAAAGTTTTAGGTATTGTTTTGTATATCTACATATTTAGAGATTGAAGACAATCTCAATCAACTACCACGTCATCACATGTCAACTACCACATCAGCACCTAGTCATCTGTCACGTCAGCATCCAGTCATCACCACGTCAGCATCCAATCAGCGTCACGTCAGCATCCATTTATCAAGTCAACCAATCATTGTCTGCCACGTGTCATCTGGTTCGGTTTGATCAAACCAGTTGACTTTAGGTTTGACTCACCAGTTCAACCACTTCTGTAGTGATTTTCATACATCAATTATCGGTTCCTTCGACCCCCTGAATCCATTTTTCCCTTAGATTTTTGAAATTCTCACTCTATTTTACAGTTATAGAGAAAATCAACTATGCTCAACCAATTGTAACCATTTTAAATGGTACAAATTACAATATTTGGGCAAATAGCATGAAAAGTTATATTTTTGAAGTTAAATATTGGAGAATTGTCACAGGCAGCACTCTCAAACCTGTCCGTTTTTACGATGAAACAGATACGAAATATAATGATCGTGTTGATGATTAGAAAAGCAAAAATTATCAGATCATTACATGGTTTCGTAACACCTCTGTCTCGATTATTCATATTCAGTTTGACCAATTTGACACGGCCAAAGAAATTTGGGATTTTCTTGCAAACAGGTACACGATGTATGCCCTTGCTCATCACTATCAATTATGGAGTATTCTGAACAGTATGAAGCAAGAATCAGGATAGTCTGTCAATGATTTCCTCAATCAAATGCAACCTATTTGGAATCAGCTCTCTCAAGCTAAAATCACTAAAGATCAACTCCACCTGATCTAGTTTCTTATGGCTCTCCGGTCAGAATATAAGCCTGTTCGAGTATCCATGCTGCACGGAGATCCTCTGCCGACTCTTGAAACGGCTATCAAATAATTAATTTTTGAAGAAACTCATTTGCAAATTGGCAAACCAGCTCCTACTCAACAGGCTTTGGCAACTCACAAGCCATCCTAGGCTCACTCATCCCAGTACTGTAAGAATTGCAATTGTCCTGGTCATTCTTTCTTTAACTGTCCAACCATTGAGTGCAGATATTGCCACCAACTAGGGCACATTAAGAGCAACTGTCTCACTCGCCCATCAAGATCGAGAGACAACCAAGCTAAGTCCAAGACGAACTCAGAGACTGGAACATCTTTTGCTAATGCTGTTATACAAGACAACTCATCTGCACCTTCCCTGTCCTCCCTCACTCTCTCAGACCTCGAGTCTATGTTCAAAAAGGTTATGTCTTCCAGTGCCTCTTCCTCTAGTTCCATGTCTATATACCCAGGTAACAATCGATGGTTAATTGATTCTGTATGTAGTAATCATATGACTCCTGATTCCAACATTTTTCAATCTACAACCAAAAACAACTTTTTGCCTCTCATTCACACTGCTGATGAAAGAAAAATGAATATTAGTCATGTTGGAACTATCTCCTCTCCTAATCTTAGTATACTTGATACATATCTAGTACCTTCCTTAGCTGTCAACCTCCTCTCTGTTGGTCAACTGTGTGATCTAGAATTAACTATAATTTTTTCTCCCAATGGTTGTCAGGTGCAGGATTCGAGGACGGGCAAGACACTGGGGGGTGGAAACAAGATTGGGAGGCTATTTGAACTCACTTCTCTTCAGATTCCTCATAATACACTCTCTGCTACAACTAGTTTTTGTCCATTATTTCAGTGGCATCTACGTTTAAATCATGCCTCCCTCAGTAAACTCCGTCCCTTAATTTCTAGTGGTGCTTTAGGAAATGTTAAAGTTATAAAACTTCAATGTACTCATTGTCAGCTTGCTAAACTGTAACACCCTAGGTGTCCCTAGGTCACTAGAGATCCCAAGTGTAGTGTAAAACTAAATAAAGTAAGGGAAATGAGAAGGAAAATAGGTAGTCGGAACCAAAACCCTAAGAAAAGTATGGGTTCGAAAATCGATGTGCTAAGTGTGAGTCGGCGAATTCTGACTTCGAAAAGGATTTCTAGATTTTATTTAGAGAATTAAGGTAAATATGAGAACATTATAAGTGATGGAACTCAAAAATTGAATTAGGAATAAGCATAGAAAATACCTAAGTGAAATCGGTATGCTAAGCGTAAAACCGATGAATTTCATTTTTGTGATTTTTCCCAAGTTTTTGTCTTAGAATAATTAATTATATCCTTAGAATCCTAAAAATTAGATTAAAAATATTATTAGACAATATTTATGAAAATTAGAGTAAATAAAGTTTAGAAAATAGAAATTTTGTGATTAATGGCAAATATATCATCATTAGGTTGGACAATTAGTTAATTAATTAAAAAATAAAATAAAATAAATTAGGAAAAAGGGGAGGAGGGGCTGCTGGAAATTTGGAGGAGAGAGGGAGTGATGGATGGCTAAGATAATTTGATGAATTAAGCTAGAAAATAAAATATATATATATATATACATATAAGCATAAGTTACCTACCATTTTTAGTCATCTTTCTATCTCTAAAACCACTTAAGCTAAAGAAAAGAATAAGAAGAGGAAGAGTAAGAGGGGAAGCCACAGATTGAAGGGGAAAAAGAAAAAGGAAATTAAATAAGGTAAAAGCAAGTATTAAACTTGATTGTTTAATGTTTCTAAGTAGTCAGCTTATAATTTCTTAAAGTTTTCTTTTCCTTTTCTTATATGGATGTTTGGGTTCTATGAGATAGTACGAGGAAGTTGGCTTTTTGGAGCTTGAATAGGTGAAGGAAGGTTGTACAGAGCTGAGTTGGTGGAAAAAATAAGAGGTGAGGTGATGGAAATTGTGAGACCTCGCCTGAACGCTCCTCCCCTCGCTCAGGAAAAATGCCTTAAGGAAAGGCTAAGCGATTTTTAAGGGAGGTTTAGGTACGAGTTTCGGTGCTTAAGATTGAAAGCGGCTATCGCCTCAGAAAAATTATTTGATTTTTGAAAGAGATTCAGGAGTTGCCACCCTAATTTATTTAAATGGAAAAATTAAAGAAAAATCCAATTTGACTCCAATTTATTAATCTTTTGATTAATTTACCCAAGGATAACGTCACTAGTCCTAGAACCAGGTTGAGCTTGGGGACTAGGTTTTTGGTTTAAAATAATCTTAATTTTGCTCTTTAGTTTAATTTGACTTGAAAATTGATTTCATGGATGATAAGTAATTAATGACGATTATAAAATGTATGATCATAGTATATTTATGGAATATATGGGGAAATAAAGAGCAAGTATTTAAACATCCACAAGTAAAGGAGAATATTTCCTCTAACCTTATGGGTTCTATAAGAACCACAAATCCCTCCTTAACTCCAAAAATAATTAACTAATTACATTAATTTAAAATTTACAAGTATAAATTGACGTTTACATAGAAAATAAATGGGGAAGGGGATTGATTGAGATTTGGATTTGAGACTTGGATTCAGATTCCAAGCATGCCTACGTACCCTATTGAATGGGGATCAAAACCCACGTAGTTCATTCCACGGTGAGGTGGAGGGGGTTTAAGGATCGATCAGATTTGATTGGTTTGGTTTGGTTTGGAGTTTGAGTGAGGGTAAGAGATTATACCTTCTTTGTGGATTTGTAGGGTGGGAGAGTGGTTTTGCCGGATCGGAGTTTTATTTCGTAAAACGAGGTCGGTTAAAAAAAAGGAGATTAAGTTGTTTAATTACCTAATTTTTAATTAATTAAAATGATTAACTAAAATGATTAATTAATCAAATTGAGTGAAGTCTAATTGAAAAATTAATTAATTAATTAATTAAAAATGATTTTTAATTAATTAACTAATTGAGATTACTCAAAATGAGTGAAAAAATTAATTAAAGAGAGAGAGAAGTGAGCAAGTGGATAGCAATCACAAATGTCCAAGGTGTGTTTTTTAAAGGGAATGGAGGGGGGTATTTATAGGAGCAGATGGGAGGTGAAAAAAAAATCAAAAATGGCCTAAAAAGTAAAAAAATGGAGGAGTAAAAAGGTAATTTGGCGAAAAAAGATGATGTCTGCAATCCATGCTCGCAGACGCGCGTGACGACCACACTCGTCCACGAGGTCTCCTCGCAGACATCCGCTAAAGCCTCTGGCGGACATGATTAATTAATTACCTAATTTTTAATTAATTAAAATGATTAATTAATCAAATTGAGTGAAGTCTAATTGAAAAATAAATTAATTAATTAATTAAAATTTATTTTTAATTAATTAACTAATTGAGATTACTCAAAATGAGTGAAAAAATTAATTATAGAGAGAGAGAAGTGAGCAAGTGGATAGTAATCACAAATGTCCAAGGTGTGTTTTTTAAAGGGAATGAAGGGGGGTATTTATAGGAGCAGATAGGAGGTGAAAAAAACTAAAAATGGCCTAAAAAGTGAAAAAAATGAAGGAGTAAAAAGGTAATTTGGCGAAAAAAGATGATGTCCGCAATCCATGCTCGCGGACGTGCATGACGACCACACTCGTCCACGAGGTCTCCTCGCAGACGTCCGCTAAAGCCTCTGGCGGACATGTCAGAGCCTCTGTCCTCCAGACGACGCGCGGCGTCCGCCAGCCTCCGGCGCGTCTCACGGCGTCTGCAGACGCACGGGCATGGTTCTCAGACGTCCGTGAGCTGCCTCGGTCTCCGAACCTTTTCACCCTCCGGTTTGATTTTTGAGGTTTTTCGGGTCAGTTTTCGGGATATTCTGAAGTATGAAAAATTACCGGTCAGTGGCGATGGATCCAAAATTAATTATCAGACAGATTGGCATTCAGTTTTGAGAGAAATTCGATCAGTCTCAGGAAAATGCTGTCTGGTACAGATAGTCCGGTCAGGGTCAGAAAAGTGATATCAGTCTATATTGGAAGAAAATAAATCGTTTACCTTTCGGGGGTGCTGCCCCCTTGACCCCTGCCTGCTAACCGGCTAGCGGGACCGCCGTACCAGCTCTACGTAGCGTATGAAATTTAGCATGTTTCAAGCTGCGGCAGCATCATGAGGGTGCAAAATTGAGGGTTCACAGTTGCCCCCTCATTAGAATTGTCTTGTTTGTAAGGCGATTCTAATGATAGTGAATCCAAAAGAAAGGATGGTACAAAGAACCAAAGTGATGTCTAGGTCAGTGCTTGGACATGTTTGGGTGAGAGACATGGTTGAAAAGGGATGGTAAAAGGAACCAAAGTAATGTCTAGGTCAGTGCTTGGACATGTTTGGGTGAGAGAATGGTTGAAAAGGAAGATGGCAAAAGGAACCAAAGTGATGTCTAAGTCGATGCTTGGACATGTTTGGGTGAGAGAATGGGACTGAGTTTGAGAAATAGAAGGGAGAATGGACCACATGGATGTTTAAGTAATCGTTCCTAAATATTTATAGGTGGAAATTTGATTTGGTAAATGAAAGTGGAAAGAGGAACCAAAGGGATATCTAGGCTAGCGGCTAGATATTTTTTTGGTGGAGGATGGGGCTGACTTGGATAAAAAGCGGGGGAAGAAACCAGGGCGATGTCTAGATGATTGTTTCTAGACATTTCTGGGTGAAGGTTTAACTGGATTGATTGATAAGGGAAGATGCTCCCGATATCTTTAGGAGATTTTGCATCATTGGTATCATAACTGCTTGTCTCTTGGGTGAAAGATAGTTACCACGGTCAGAATCGGGTGAAAGATTATTACCATGGTTAAGGTCGGGTGAAGGAAGGTTGTTTTTCTTAGAAGTATAGTTGTGAAATGGTGTCGTGGTTAGCTTCGAAAAGGTACCGGTCAATTTAGGAAAAATGTCGGTCAGTTTCGAGGAGGTACTGGTCAGTTTCAGAAAGATGTCGATCAGCTTCGAGGAGGTACTGATCAATTCTGGAAAGATGTCGGTCAGCTTCGAGGAGGTACTGGTCAATTCTGGAAAGATGCCGGTCAGCGTCGAGGAGGTACTAGTCAATTCTGGAAAGATGTCGGTCAGCTTCGAGGAGGTACTGGTCAATTCTGGAAAGAAGCCTGTCAGCGTCGAGGAGGTTCTAGTCATTAGCTTGGCTTATGCATGATGGTGTATGACTGCAAATGATTGCATATGCATAGATGTTTGTGCATAAATGATGCATATTTATGTATGCATGTTTTGGGATTCATAGACCTTTTGCTTAACTTGATGATCTATGATGATGCATGTAATAGATGATTTCATTGATGCAAGATGGTGGATTCACGATTTATGCTCTGTGTATGAGTGTATTTTTGATTTTTGATTTTTGATTTTTGATTTTTGATTTTTGATTTTTGATTTTTGATTTTTGATTTTTGATTTTTG